>QPMI01000124.1:0-34495 GCA_004431415.1 Cyanophora paradoxa
TTGCCAAGTTGCAAGTTGGCGCAACTTCGGCAACTTGGCGGCCGCGGCCCGGGCCGGCGCCGCGGCACTGCCGGAAGTCGATCACCTGACCCGCCGGGCCGGCTCACCGTCACGCGGTTTGCATTGCATGTGAATTGACTCAGTGAGGGATCCGGACCGGGACTTGACTCTCAGTGACTCGAAGTTGGCGCCGGCGCCGCAACTTACTAGTTACTACTACTAAGTAGTACTAACTTAGTACTAAGTTAACTTGGCGGCGTTAGTTGGCGCCGATCGCGAGTTGGCGGCCGCGGCCCCGGCACTGCCGGTCAGTGCCGGAGCCGGAGTCTGCGCATGCGGCGCTGCGCATCAAAGTACCATATACACGTACCATATACCGTAGTACCGTAGACTCCGTACTAGAGAGTCCGTAGTACCGTCTGCTGCAGCTGGGGCCCCGACTAGGGTTGCCGTGTCCGATGTCCGCGGACATTGACATGTCCATGTCCGCGGACATGTCATGTCAATGTCCGTGGGTCCGGGTGGACATGTCCGTGGACATTAGGGGGATACCCTCGAAACCGGCTGAAACGCGTGCTAAACGTGCTCTAAACACGTTAGCAGAACACTGCTAAAGTTAGCAACACGTCTCTGATGCTTGGAAAGAGGCGGAGGGCAGCGGGAACCTCGCCAAAGCTGCCCCGCCGCCTCACTTAAGCTTTTGGCATTTAATATTATATAATTTAATTAATTAAATATTCAATGTCCGCGGACATGTCGGCGGGCATGTCCGTGTCCGAATGTCCATGTCCACCGGGTTGACTGACATGTCCATGGAGTGGCATGGACACGGCAACCCTAGCCCCGACCGACTCCACAGGGAAACGCGGTGCAACTAGCCATGTTACCCATGTAATGTTGGTCCGACGGTCGGACTCTTGAATGAGTAAAGTACGTCGTGCGACCCCTCATGATCAGTGATCACTGTGCAGTGTGCACACGTGAGTCTGTGAGTCACTGCGTCAGGCCCGGCCGCCTATATATATAGCTAGGCTCGCCGAGTACGGGTAGGCTCGCCGAATCGACGTCACGGCGACGGCAATTGCAATTGCAAGTTGCAACTACCGTACTATCTAGTAGGCTACCGTATATCGCGTACGTATACAGCAAAGCTTCGAAATTCCCGCCCGGCCGCGGCCGGTAGTGCAGCTTCGAATTCGGAGGCTTCTCACATTGTTGAACTTGTGAAGAGATGGGCAAGAGCAAGGTTAACACGCGTTCAACTCGCATGGAAGTGCGTCGAACGTTGTTGATGGCGTGCGCCATTTGATGATGGCGCCGTTTTCAGGGACATGGATCTTATAAAAGATGAGGAGCTCTATGGGAAGTGGGAGGCACGTTTACGTATATCTTTGGAATTTCGGTTGTTCGACCAAACCCTTTACATGTCTCGATTTGCAGATGCAAATCCCCTACCGTCCAGCTGAAACGTGTTTGGACTGCTGCGGGCTGTGCAAGCCGCCGGCGCCGAGACCCGATGAAGCGCGCCTCATCGTCACGGACCTTCGAATCAAGTAAGCGCTATAGTCTTGCACAGTGGCACGCGAAAGTTGAGACCTCAACTTTCGGCAGGTACGAGAGCCACCGTTACCGCGGCAGGGCACCACTTGCGATGTTTGGTCTCGGGAACAAGAATGCAACCGAGTCCATGGAGCCGATCAACCCGGATCATGCGAAGCAGTGGACTGAGGAGTATGGTGCGCGTGTTCGGTTAACGAATTCGAATGCAATCTTTAATTCCGTGGCGCAGAGAGCATCACGCACTTCGTGAAGGACCTCACCGGGTTTTCTGTTTACCGCTCGGTGCGCATGCGTATGCATTACAATCATGATCAGTTATGACATCGAATTCGTCGGTGTGCAGGTGGATCACGCTGAGAAGGACACGTGTTGCATCTGCTGCGGCGGGCGGTCACTACGAGTCCAGCGCATTCAAAATCGGCTTCCAGCGGGCTGGCGCGAGAGCAACCACTGGATCAGCGCCGAAAAGGCCCCTGAGATCGGAACGTCATCGATCAGATCATGGGCGCCCGCTCGGTTGACAAGGCACGCATTTTTGGATTTGCAGTTGTTGATCGGTCGCGAGGCCTAGGCCTGACTCCGATCGGAGCAGACGTTCCAAGTCAACAAGGCGCCGGGTGCCGTCGTCTTCGGTGGCGCCCCGGCCAAGCGCCTCGATGACGTGCAGCACAGCGGGGCCAAAGTCTATTGATCGTGATCTAGATTGACCGAAGTCTGGACATAGGTGTTTCATTTCGTTTCTAGTTCCTAGAGGACAGTTCGCACAAAATATAATTGCTAAAAGACGGATCCGCTTGCAAAATATGATTAGAATATTCGACAACTTCATTTTCGAATTCAGCCGCAGTTCACAATACACTGGGAGCCAGGAATTAAGTTTACCACATGGTAAACTTGCAACTTCACTCAGTTAGGGCTGACTTTACCACACCTGTCTTTACCCACCTAGGAAAAGCCGCGCGGGGAAGCACTGCTGCCGTGCTAAATGTGCTTAGCTAGGCATAAGTGCACGGGATCCATTGAGCGCCGATGGCCCGGTAGCTTCTGTGGTCCGGCGTGGATGCGAGCACAACTCGTCAAGAGAGCGACGCACGCGGGCTGCCTTGACTGGTTCAAGTGTTCTAAAAGGTCGTTTAGAGACGATTTGCAGCTTTTAAGGGGAGGTTGTTGGGCGGCCCGACCTCGGCCAACTTCACCCAGGCCCGACCATTATGAGCTGGGACGCAGCGCACGGCGCTTCGAATGCGGTAAGCATTGATTTCAGCTACGTTACAACCGAAGTACGGCTGCCACATCGGTGCTCTTGAGACCGATGTCTGCCAATGCATATGGTTGCGTACCGAATGCTCAGACCGAGCGCCGCCAAGGTAGCTGGCGGTGCTAAAGTCTCTAGCTAGCTGGATCGCGCGCTCTAGCTAGTTCTCCGACCACAGGGCGACACCCGAAAGGAGCTGCGCACAATCGTGCATGACGAGACCGGTACCCCTCCCTGGCTTCTCCCCCTGGAGCAAAGTCACCGGAGTAAACTTGCGGAAGCAAAGTCTGGAGCTCTAGCGTGTGCACGTGTGTAATGCTTCAATAGCATGCACACGTGCACATCGTGAATTGAACATGAACTCCATAATACAAGGAGCTCAATCTCCAGCATCGACTTTCCGGCCACAAAAAGCACGGCGGGCTCAAGATCTGCAGGTCCGCGGCCCAGTCTCCATCTTAATGCTTCTGCGGATAGCTCTTTTCGAGCGATGCTAGCTGCAGGCCGATTTTCGAAACTGCCGCTATTGATAAGTGTGCCCATGATACGAGGAGCTCAATCTCCAGCATCGACTTTCCGGCCACAAAAAGCACGGCGGGCTCTGCAGGTCCGCGGCCCAGTCTCCATCTTAATGCTTCTGCGGATAGCTCTTTTCGAACGATGCTAGCTGCAGGCCGATTTTCGAGACTGCGCTATTGATAAGCGAACTAATGATCCGAGGAGCTCAATCTCCAGCATCGACTTTCCGGTCACAAATAGCACGGCGGGCTCTGCAGGTCCGCGGCCCAGTCTCCATCTTAATGCTTCTGCGGATAGCTCTTTTCGAGCGATGCTAGCTGCAGGCCGATTTTCGAAACTGGCGCTATTGATAAGCGCACTAATGATACGAGGAGCTCAATCTCCAACATCGATATCAACGTTCCGGCCACAAATAGCACGGCGGGCTCTGCAGGTCCGCGGCCCAGTCTCCATCTTAATGCTTCTGCGGATAGCTCTTTTCGAACGATGCTAGCTGCAGGCCGATTTTCGAAACTGGCGCTATTGATAAGCGCACTAATCATTGAATGATACGAGGAGCTCAATCTCCAACATCGATATCCACGTTCCGACCACGAATTGCAAAGCGGCAGCGGGATCTGCAGTTCCGCGGCCCAGTCTCCATCTTAATGCTTCTGCGGATAGCTCTTTCGAACGATGCTAGCTGCAGGCCGATTTTCGAAACTGCCGCTATTGATAAGTGTGCCCATGATACGAGGAGCTCAATCTCCAGCATCGACTTTCCGGCCACAAATAGCACGGCGGGCTCTGCAGGTCCGCGGCCCAGTCTCCATCTTAATGCTTCTGCGGATAGCTCTTTTCGAACGATGCTAGCTGCAGGCCGATTTTCGAAACTGGCGCTATTGATAGCGCACTAATGATCCGAGGAGCTCAATCTCCAGCATCGACTTTCCGGTCACAAATAGCACGGCGGGCTCTGCAGGTCCGCGGCCCAGTCTCCATCTTAATGCTTCTGCGGATAGCTCTTTTCGAGCGATGCTAGCTGCAGGCCGATTTTCGAAACTGGCGCTATTGATAAGAGCACTAATGATACGAGGAGCTCAATCTCCAACATCGATATCAACGTTCCGGCCACAAATAGCACGGCGGGCTCTGCAGGTCCGCGGCCCAGTCTCCATCTTAATGCTTCTGCGGATAGCTCTTTCGAACGATGCTAGCTGCAGGCCGATTTTCGAAACTGGCGCTATTGATAAGCGCACTAATGATACGAGGAGCTCAATCTCCAACATCGATATCCACGTTCCGACCACGAATTGCAAAGCGGCAGCGGGATCTGCAGTTCCGCGGCCCAGTCTCCATCTTAATGCTTCTGCGGATAGCTCTTTTCGAACGATGCTAGCTGCAGGCCGATTTTCGAAACTGCCGCTATTGATAAGTGTGCCCATGATACGAGGAGCTCAATCTCCAGCATCGACTTTCCGGCCACAAAAAGCACGGCGGGCTCTGCAGGTCCGCGGCCCAGTCTCCATCTTAATGCTTCTGCGGATAGCTCTTTTCGAACGATGCTAGCTGCAGGCCGATTTTCGAAACTGGCGCTATTGATAAGCGCACTAATGATCCGAGGAGCTCAATCTCCAGCATCGACTTTCCGGTCACAAATAGCACGGCGGGCTCTGCAGGTCCGCGGCCCAGTCTCCATCTTAATGCTTCTGCGGATAGCTCTTTTCGAACGATGCTAGCTGCAGGCCGATTTTCGAAACTGGCGCTATTGGTAAGCGCACTAATATTTAATGATACGAGGAGCTCAATCTCCAACATCGATATCCACGTTCCGACCACGAATTGCAAAGCGGCAGCGGGCTCTGCAGTTCCGCGGCCCAGTCTCCATCTTAATGCTTCTGCGGATAGCTCTTTTCGAACGATGCTAGCTGCAGGCCGATTTTCGAAACTGCCGCTATTGATAAGTGTGCCCATGATACGAGGAGCTCAATCTCCAGCATCGACTTTCCGGCCACAAAAAGCACGGCGGGCTCTGCAGGTCCGCGGCCCAGTCTCCATCTTAATGCTTCTGCGGATAGCTCTTTTCGAACGATGCTAGCTGCAGGCCGATTTTCGAAACTGGCGCTATTGATAAGAGCACTAATGATACGAAGAGCTCAATCTACAACATCGACTTTCCGGCCACAAAACGCACGGCGGGCTCTGCAGGTCCGCGGCCCAGTCTCCATTTTAATGCTTCTGCGGATAGCTCTTTTCGAACGATGCTAGCTGCAGGCCGATTTTCGAAACTGGCGCTATTGATAAGCGCACTAATGATCCGAGGAGCTCAATCTCCAGCATCGACTTTCCGGTCACAAATAGCACGGCGGGCTCTGCAGGTCCGCGGCCCAGTCTCCATCTTAATGCTTCTGCGGATAGCTCTTTTCGAACGATGCTAGCTGCAGGCCGATTTTCGAAACTGCCGCTATTGATAAGCGCCCATAATACGAGGAGATCAATCTCCAACATCGATTTTCCAGTCACAAATAGCACGGCGGGCTCTGCAGGTCCGCGGCCCAGTCTCCATCTTAATGCTTCTGCGGATAGCTCTTTTCGAACGATGCTAGCTGCAGGCCGATTTTCGAAACTGGCGCTATTGATAAGTGTACCCATGATCCGAGGAGCTCAATCTCCAGCATCGACTTTCCGGCCACAAAAAGCACGGCGGGCTCTGCAGGTCCGCGGCCCAGTCTCCATCTTAATGCTTCTGCGGATAGCTCTTTTCGAGCGATGCTAGCTGCAGGCCGATTTTCGAAACTGGCGCTATTGATAAGCGCACTAATGATACGAGGAGCTCAATCTCCAACATCGATATCCACGTTCCGACCACGAATTGCAAAGCGGCAGCGGGCTCTGCAGTTCCGCGGCCCAGTCTCCATCTTAATGCTTCTGCGGATAGCTCTTTTCGAACGATGCTAGCTGCAGGCCGATTTTCGTAACTGCCGCTATTGATAAGTGTGCCCATGATACGAGGAGCTCAATCTCCAGCATCGACTTTCCGGCCACAAAAAGCACGGCGGGCTCTGCAGGTCCGCGGCCCAGTCTCCATCTTAATGCTTCTGCGGATAGCTCTTTTCGAACGATGCTAGCTGCAGGCCGATTTTCGAAACTGGCGCTATTGATAAGCGCACTAATGATCCGAGGAGCTCAATCTCCAGCATCGACTTTCCGGTCACAAATAGCACGGCGGGCTCTGCAGGTCCGCGGCCCAGTCTCCATCTTAATCCTTCTGCGGATAGCTCTTTTCGAACGATGCTAGCTGCAGGCCGATTTTCGAAACTGCCGCTATTGATAAGTGTGCCATATGCATGATACGAGGAGCTCAATCTCCAGCATCGACTTTCCGGCCACAAATAGCACGGCGGGCTCTGCAGGTCCGCGGCCCAGTCTCCATCTTAATGCTTCTGCGGATAGCTCTTTTCGAACGATGCTAGCTGCAGGCCGATTTTCGAAACTGGCGCTATTGATAAGCGCACTAATGATACGAGGGCTCAATCTCCAACATCGACTTTCCGGCCACAAATAGCACGGCGGGCTCTGCAGGTCCGCGGCCCAGTCTCCATCTTAATGCTTCTGCGGATAGCTCTTTTCGAGCGATGCTACCTGCAGGCCGAGTTTCGAAACTGCCGCTATTGATCAGCGCCCATAATACGAGGAGCTCAATCTCCAGCATCGACTTTCAGGCCACAAATAGCACGGCTGGCTCTGCAGGTCCGCGGCCCAGTCTCCATCTTAATGCTTCTGCGGATAGCGCTTTTCGAACGATGCTAGCTGCAGGCCGATTTTCGAAACTGCCGCTATTGATAAGTGTGCCCATGATACGAGGAGCTCAATCTCCAGCATCGACTTTCCGGCCACAAAAAGCACGGCGGGCTCTGCAGGTCCGCGGCCCAGTCTCCATCTTAATGCTTCTGCGGATAGCTCTTTTCGAGCGATGCTAGCTGCAGGCCGATTTTCGAAACTGGCGCTATTGATAAGCGCACTAATGATACGAGGAGCTCAATCTCCAGCATCGACTTTCCGGCCACAAAAAGCACGGCGGGCTCTGCAGGTCCGCGGCCCAGTCTCCATCTTAATGCTTCTGCGGATAGCTCTTTTCGAACGATGCTAGCTGCAGGCCGATTTTCGAAACTGGCGCTATTGATAAGCGCACTAATGATATGAGGAGCTCAATCTCCAACATCGACTTTCCGGCCACAAAACGCACGGCGGGCTCTGCAGGTCCGCGGCCCAGTCTCCATCTTAATGCTTCTGCGGATAGCTCTTTTCGAACGATGCTAGCTGCAGGCCGATTTTCGAAACTGCCGCTATTGATAAGTGTGCCCATGATACGAGGAGCTCAATCTCCAGCATCGACTTTCAGGCCACAAATAGCACGGCTGGCTCTGCAGGTCCGCGGCCCAGTCTCCATCTTAATGCTTCTGCGGATAGCTCTTTTCGAACGATGCTAGCTGCAGGCCGATTTTCGAAACTGGCGCTATTGATAAGCGCACTAATGATATGAGGAGCTCAATCTCCAACATCGATATCCACGTTCCGACCACGAATTGCAAAGCGGCAGCGGGCTCTGCAGGTCCGCGGCCCAGTCTCCATCTTAATGCTTCTGCGGATAGCTCTTTTCGAACGATGCTAGCTGCAGGCCGATTTTCGAAACTGCCGCTATTGATAAGTGTGCCCATGATACGAGGAGCTCAATCTCCAGCATCGACTTTCCGGCCACAAAAAGCACGGCGGGCTCTGCAGGTCCGCGGCCCAGTCTCCATCTTAATGCTTCTGCGGATAGCTCTTTTCGAACGATGCTAGCTGCAGGCCGATTTTCGAAACTGGCGCTATTGATAAGCGCACTAATGATACGAGGAGCTCAATCTCCAACATCGATTTTCCGGCCACAAATAGCACGGCGGGCTCTGCAGGTCCGCGGCCCAGTCTCCATCTTAATGCTTCTGCGGATAGCTCTTTTCGAACGATGCTAGCTGCAGGCCGATTTTCGAAACTGGCGCTATTGATAAGCGCACTAATGATACGAGGAGCTCAATCTCCAACATCGACTTTCCGGCCACAAATAGCACGGCGGGCTCTGCAGGTCCGCGGCCCAGTCTCCATCTTAATGCTTCTGCGGATAGCTCTTTTCGAGCGATGCTAGCTGCAGGCCGATTTTCGATACTGGCGCTATTGATAAGCGCACTAATGATACGAGGAGCTCAATCTCCAGCATCGACTTTCCGGCCACAAATAGCACAGCGGGCTCTGCAGTTCCGCGGCCCAGTCTCCATCTTAATGCTTCTGCGGATAGCTCTTTTCGAGCGATGCTAGCTGCAGGCCGATTTTCGAAACTGCCGCTATTGATAAGTGTGCCCATGATACGAGGAGCTCAATCTCCAGCATCGACTTTCCGGCCACAAAAAGCACGGCGGGCTCTGCAGGTCCGCGGCCCAGTCTCCATCTTAATGCTTCTGCGGATAGCTCTTTTCGAGCGATGCTAGCTGCTAGCTGCAGGCCGATTTTCGAAACTGGCGCTATTGATCAGCGCCCATAATACGAGGAGATCAATCTCCAACATCGACTTTCCGGCCACAAATAGCACGGCGGGCTCTGCAGGTCCGCGGCCCAGTCTCCATCTTAATGCTTCTGCGGATAGCTCTTTTTGAACGATGCTAGCTGCAGGCCGATTTTCGAAACTGGCGCTATTGATAAGAGCACTAATGATACGAGGAGCTCAATCTCCAACATCGATATCAACCTTCCGACCACAAATTGCAAAGCAGCCGCGGGCTCTGCAGGTCCGCGGCCCAGTCTCCATCTTGATTCTTCTGCGGATAGCTCTTTTCGAACGATGCTAGCTGCAGGCCGATTTTCGAAACTGGCGCTATTGATCAGCGCCCATAATACGAGGAGCTCAATCTCCAGCATCGACTTTAATTTCCGGCCACGAATAGCACGGCGGGCTCTGCAGGTCTGCGGCGTTGTCTACTTCAGAATGCTTCTGCGGACCGGATAGCTCTCTTTATCTGACCATGACCACGCAAATTCGAAGCTCCGATCCGGATCGCAAGTTTTTTAGAGCCGACCACCCAGCCGCCAATTGCGATTGCCTTCAGAGTTGCAGCTTCACTTTGATCGTGATCAGCAAAACAACATGGCTAGCGTTTACGGGGCAGCAGCCTTCCAAGTGCGGTCACTAAGCTCTTTCTGGGAGCCTTCCCTCCGGATCCCCTTACATATGCACGTACATATCTGTGTGCATATGTACCTGATCTGCTGCTAGCTATAGCTATCCTGGCTATAGATCTAGATCTGTGGGGAGGCAAGGAAATGCTTAAGTCTGGATGGTAATAGTCTATTGGAAAGATATAACGTCTGTAAGCTTCGCGCTGTTCACTGGCTATATTTATCGAGATTCCGGGTAGTGTACGTGCTGCATAGGAGGGAACAGCAAATAGAAACCCTGCGTATAAATTCAATTAATTCATGTGTTGATTAACGTGCAATTGTTTTTACCTGCATGCGACACCAACATATGCTTCTCGTCTTCAGTGCTGGTGCACGTGGAGCAGTGCTTGACGAGAGAGCTGTGTAATTCGAACGATTTTGTTTCAAGGCTCTCGAAGAACTTGGGATTGCGACACATATGAATATTCATATTTTAATCCCTCGGCGTTCCGCCTCAGGATTAAAATATGAATATTCATATGTGTGATTCGATGTTATATCAATAAAATCGATTAATTTATTTGAATTTTCACCTGAATTTTCATATTTTTATATGCATTTTCAATTAATTTAATCGATGTTATATCGATATCGATATCGTCCACTTAAATATAAATATAATATAATAGGGGGAATCAAGGGGAGATGCTGAGTGTTATTGTAAGGAAATCGAATAGTATTCGAAATACTTGACATTGCTTAATGTAGGGTGCATTCATATTTCGGCTACATCATACAGTAGAATTCTATTGTAACAAAAGCTACTGTAGAAAGAAAATCATTGTAGAAAGCTATTGTAGGAAAGGATATATTATATCCTTTTTTAACGATTGCCATTGTAATAAAAAGGTAAATTACCCTGTTTATCATTATAGAAACCCATCAAAACGGGAATCTATCATGTTTATGTCTCTCAGTCTTCTCAAATGTTAAGAAATTCATTGTTTTATCGATCTCATCTGCAACTGCTTGTGTTTTATGCTGAGCTTCTTTACCACAACTGAATATATCAATTGCTAACATGCCTTCATTGGAATAACAATGAGCTGTGCAATGGCTTTCATCTAATAGCAGAACCAATGCAAAACCAGGAGGTGATAGTTTGCCATCAAATATCTCACAATGCTTATGAACAATCCTAATACCTTGTCTCAATACTGCTTGTTCAAGGGTTCCCATAATCCAATTACCTAGGAAGCTAACATGCTCATAACCTGTTGCTATAGCTGATTTAGCCTTGTAATCAAGCATAACATGAAAGCCTCTGTATTTAGTCTCCATTAAGAATACCTTAGAAAAATTAACTAGTCAAACCTAATGCAAATATCCCTATACTCTACTCTGATTGATGAAGTAGCTCTTTTCCTGTGTGCTTGACTCTTTCTTTTGTTACAGTCCCTGCAACCTGATCCTTCACATGATTAAAGGGATAGGTAAGGATCACCTTATTACACTGCAAACATCTCACAGATACTTTCTCTTGAGCTTTGATGTAATGTGTCTCACTGTAATCGAATTTATCTTTACCATGAACTGTCATAGCAGCATCAATAAACTTTTTTGTTTTACTATCCATACTCTATATATAACCAATATTCTTATGGAGCAGTATCCTGTCCAAAAATGGGGAAATATCGATTTGTGCCATAATACTCAGCATAGGTATTCTGCCTTGCAATAAAATCGGTTCTCTCAGCATATAATACACACTTGTAGATACCAAACTTGGTGGCTCTCACCAGAAACTGATAGTCTTCCAAACCGAAATTGACTCCATGATAAGCAATACCAAAATTATCATATGGGGTGATCACAACTGCAAAATTAGGAGTTCCACCCTCTACTTGACATACAGCATATACATCTGGTGGGATATCCACAACTACCTTGTAGTGGTCACCAATTTCAACAAGGGAGTCTACTACTGCTGTTTGTTCATTTACAACAATGGGGAATATCTTTATAATGTATGGGGCATTCATGCTGGGGACATAGGTTCGAATTCTTGTATTGGGATCAATGGGATTGGGTTGATCATTCACAAATAAAGGCGCTCCAACAGCCCCACCAACCCTAAGACCATCACCAATATAAGCTCCCCCCGATTTGCAGTTAATAGCTCCCGACCTAGATTCAAAAGAATAAGTAGACAGAGGATCTCCATAGCTATCTGGGTCTCCATAATGAGCAGAAAAGTTTGCATTTGTGACAAGTAGCTTAGTTGTCTTAACTATTCCATTATTTTTATCACATCTGAGTTCCTGTAATCTCAGTTTGTGGGTGGAACCAAAGGTGTTCATTGTAGGTTGGACCTCTGTGGATTGGAGACCTTCCACATCATCAAAGGTAGCATGCTGCAGAACATGGTTTGCTGGGGCAGCTAATGATAGCTGTGGTGTAATAATTCGTTCAAGTGGGGGTTGCTCAGCCATTTTACATTAAAGGGATATATCTTTTATGGGGTGGGTTCATCAATCACATCTGGCTCCATGTAAAACCCTGTTTGAGAAAGAGTATCAGGAGTAACACCTCTAAGAGCTGAGACAGCAGCTATATCTGTTCTGATACCCATAACTGTAATTGTATATTTTCCAATATCTGTAACAAACAGATCATAGGTGAAATTGTTATTATAAACACAGAACCCTGTGCCAAAATGATCATATCCCTGAACACTGAAATTGTATCTGTGACCTGGCTGGTTATTGTTGGCTCTACATAAAGAAAGCATTGCAGAAGGAATGACCAGCCCTCTCATTACTCTTTTGGTTCCTTCAATCAATTCAGAGTTTTCAAGTGTGACAGTATAACCTTGGTAAAATTGAATAAGTGGCTGTTGTGCAACTGGTATATATAATCGAATTCGTTGGGGGTCTTCAACATTCTGCTCAAGAGTATCTGGGACATCATTATACGAAATTGAGGATGAGAGTTGACCTGAAACTCTGCAGCCACCCCCAATAAATGCTCCTCCTGATCTCACAGTAACAGCTGCAGAATTCTTATCGAAATCCAGGGCTTTCAGATCAACACTGTAAGCATCAGGACCTCCATTTGTAGGCTGGAAAAAGTTAGCATTTGTGACAAGAAGTCGAGTTGTTTTAACCACACCTGAATTCTTATCAGCTCTCAGCTCTTTAACTCGAATAATCGAATTTTTATCAAAGGAGTTACCATTGGAATTGGGTCTCTCTGTGGATTCTAAACCACGAACCTCATCATTAACTTCATGCTGGCGAAAGTGCATTGCAGGGGATCCAAGGGAATATATTGGAAGTTGAACTCGATTATATTCACCCATTGCTTCTTTTACTAAGAAGGAAAGAAAAATAATGTACACTACTCTTCTGTGACATTATTATACTCGATACCTTTCTTTACAGTTCCCCTTTGGAATGCCTGTAATACAATCGCTTCCTTTGAGGTTGGTATCTGAACTCCTGATGAGATGCAAGATTGGATCTCTTTCTGAACAATCTCATCAATTGCGATTCTTGCCCTGTTGTGGGCAGCATTATCAATCCAGTCCTGAACAGAAGCAGCGCAATATTCCATTCCCAACTTTTCGGTATCAGTCAGAACTACTTGGTATATATTCGACATTCTAAACTACTTGTAGAAATTAAATTATGCTCAGCAATTCGCCACTAAACGTTGTGAATTCTGAAATGGAAGTATCAACAGCATAAATAGAGACATTATCCCCGGCTCCAAGTCTGAGTATTGCGCTCAAAATGATTGTTTTGTTGGTTACTGTTTGTGAGTTGTTTACCCTGAAATTGAATTCTGTTGAAACATTCTGATCATTTACTTTCAGATCTACACTCACAGATGAGGTAACAATACTATAAGAATTAAGAGAGAATCTATAATCTCCACTTATAGGCGCTGTGAATTTCCCTTCTACTACATCAAATGAGTTGGTATTATCAAAGAATTCATGCAACCAATTAGTAAGACGCCCATATACTCCACTTCTTGTTGCTACACCAAACCCAACACAAAATCGAGGTTGGGTTTCTTGCTTCAAATAAAAGTTTGCTGCGATTGTAAGACCCCCTGCATCAATTCGTGCGACTTCTGTGCTATTTCGTTTCAGAATCAGATCTACATTTGCTCCTGTATCTATTTCAGGTGTTTGTATCTTTGTGGTTGCGGTCATCACAGGGACTGTATAAGTAGGAACAAAAAGACCACCATTTGCATTCACAACACCTGTAAATGTTGTTGTTCCTGAAATTGAAACATTTGTAGCTGAGAGTGTTCCATTCACAAAAGCTCCCGAACCTATCCATGCTCCACCTGATTTAACTACAAGTGCTGTATTATTTTCTGTCCCATCAAAAGTAACAATTTGTGGTGTGGTCACCCCACCTGCATCATCATAAATAGCTGCATCAGCAACTACACCACCTGGTAAAACCTGATTCTTGTTACTTACGATTAATTGTGTGGTTCGTATTTTTCCAGCATTTCTATCACATCGAATTTCCTTGCATCTGATAATTGAATTTTGAGTAAATGAATCTGCTCCTGTGGTTTCTGTGCAAATAAACCCGGGAATAGCATCTGTAACTGTGTGGTTCAGTTGATGCAATTTAGGTGCTGCATAACAGAAAACAGGAACTGCAATTTGGGTAGCCATCTATAAATTCCCAACAAAAAGTTTATAATCTACTGATGAGATGCCCCCCAAAACAGGTAATACCTTGTATTGTAGCATCATATTGCATGGACGATGTCCAGGTTTGTATAACATTCACAAATTCGTTCGCATATACAGCAAAAGAAGCCTCCATATGAACACTTCGCCTTCCATTGTAAGTTGAAAATTCTTGAACCGATTGAGGGGAAAGAGCCAAATCATTCTTTCTAAATGCAACTCTACACTCCCCTGTTGATGAAGCTGTTGACATTTGAACAATGAAGAAGAATCTATAAATTCCGGACACAGGTGCTGTAAAGGTGCCTGTGGATAATGTGATATTATTGCTTGCATCCACAAGAGTTCTGTTAAAAGCGAATCTTCTTGCTGTTGATGTGGTTCCCACAGTAACTGCTGATGTTGAATAATTTACAATACAAAACCGAGGGTGAGGAGCTTTCAGATATTTAATTAGATTTATTGAAGGGGAAACATTGTTTATGGTTGCTGTAACCACTGCATTTCTCTTGATATTGAGTGCATTCGATGATTCAATTTCAGGTGTGTTTAACATTGTGGAAAAGACACCAACACCAACTGAAAAACTACTCGCATTATATCCACCCTCAAAATTTATTGGACTCTCAAACATTCCACTTCCAGCATTTAGTATGGATGCTGTTACTGTTCCATTCACCTTTAATGCCTCTCCAAAGTATGCTCCTCCACTCTTGACTACAAGAGCGGAAGTATTACTTGTGTTACCAAAAGAAACTATCTGTGCTGTGGTAAATCCACCTACATTATCATATATTGCTGAATCTGGGACTACTTGACCTGCTTGAACCTGATTTTTATTCGAGATAATAATTCCTGTGGTTCTTATCTTGCCTCCATTTCTATCACATCGAATTTCTTTGACTCTGAGTATATTATTCTCTGTGAAAGAGGTATTACTTGAAGTTTCAGTACAAATATACCCAGGGGTTGAATCAACTACTCCATGAGAGGTGCTGTGCAGTGATTTGGCTGCAAGTTCATAGTTTGGGATTTCTAATAGAGAGGTCATCTTTATATTAATCAAATAGTTAAATTGCGACAGCAATGTAATGGATTGTTACAGTTTTGGATGAATTATTCATTGCATATGGATCAGTGAAAAGTTCACAGGTGAAATAGTTACTGTAAACATTCAACAGGTTCACAGTAAAAATGACGGGAGTTACTTGATAATTTGGTTCTTGTCCTTCATGCCTTACAGTTGCTGTAACAACAGGAGGAGAAGCAAAGGCATTGGTAAAATAGATAGTAAGATTGAACACATACAGATTATTGTAATTTAAAACAGGAGTAGTGTAAACATACTTACCTGCTTGAATTTTCCCATTAAAATATGCATTGAGTTGACTGGAAAGATCTGCTTCTGTAATGCATCGACTGATGGTCGCATTATTTGAGGGGTTCATAGCATAGAAATTCCTTGCATATGCATTTCCACGAACAAGTAAGGTTTTATCAAAGTAATTCTGCGAATTGTGGAAGAACCATGTTTCTTCAAACATAGGTCCTGCTGGTTCTACAATCTGACCTGATCCTACATACATTGTGTTGTTGGCTCTTATAGTGGTAGCTGTGAATGGATCCAGAGTAGGTCGATCTGTAATATCTCCCCAAAGGTGGGTGTGTGCGAAATCTGTAATTTGGGATTTTGTATGAGTATGAGCAAAGTCTGTAATTTCACCTTTGGTGTGAGTGTGAGCAAAATCTGTAATCTCACTCTTGACATGAGTGTGTGCAAAATCTGTTATCTCACTCTTGACATGAGTGTGTGCAAAATCTGTAATCTGTGACTTTGTGTGAGTGTGAGCAAAATCTGAGATCTCAGATTTAAAATGGGTGTGAGCAAAATTCGTGATATCTGCTCTGGTGTGGGTGTGTGCAAAATCTGTTATCTGGGATTTTGTGTGAGTGTGTGCGAAATCTGTGATCTCTGCCTTTGTGTGGGTGTGTGATCTATTATTAAGATCAAGGAAACTACCTGAGTATGCAACAGGGTGTAAATTGGATGGGGTGGGTTTATTTATGAGATCATTATAATCTCCTGTGAAAGAGATGGTCTTCAGTTCACCCCTTCCAACATAATCAGAAGGGAGATCAATCTTAATGGGCATAATAGCTGGATCATCAGGTATCTCATACTCACCTCCTGGATGAACCACAGGAAAGGTTTGATTGCTTTCAGTATGGACAAAGAAGTTACATGCTGTTACTGTTCCATCAATTATTCCACCTGTGAGAGGGAGGTAATTGCCTGTTACACCTATACCTGCAATGATTACATTCAGCTCTGTTTCATCTATGTAGTTTTGGGCTTGAAGGTAATCCTCTGTGACTACTCTCGAAATGCTCTCATTGTGTATGTTTTTTGCAGCCATTCTTTGATTGGCTTCCAGAACCCCACCATAATCTGTTTTAATCCATGCAAGCTCTGCCCTTCCATAATTATCATTTGCAGTTCCCACTATGGGAATGTAGGAATACTTATCTCGACTGAAAACTATCATTGGTCTTGAGCCATCTAAGCTGCTTACATCTGCTACATGAACCTGTATAGCAGAGTTGTAATTTTGGTAGGTTGCTGGGTCTGTTGGGACTCTGAATGTATCTGTGGGAATGTCAGCCTCCATGTAGCTTGACACAAAGATATTTGGTATGGTTGCTCCTGGTGGTGGTGGGGTTTCAAAAGAGCCTGGTAATGTCCTAATATGAAGTGGTCCTCTCATAGCTGAATTTGCAAGTGTCCCATTCACATGTACATAGTGTTCATTCAAAAAGATTCTTTCTGGGACATTACAAGTCTGATAAAGAGAAACCCCCAAGTTATCAAGAGGCTCTACCTTTGCGAATTCTGGTTGGTCATTGATCTCATCCCAAGTATGTTCATGTTTGCTTGGTGGGAACTCAGTAGGTATCCCATCAATTTCTCCCCAATCATGCCTGTGATCCTCTGGTGGATACTTTTGAGGTTTGCCTAAGATCTCATCCCAATCATGATTGTGATCCTCTGGGGGATACTTTGCAGGTTTATTATTAATTTGTTCATAATCAGGGAAGAACTCCCAGATCTCAGGTCGAAATCCATCTGGTAACAATTCCTCATGGGGTTCATAAGGTTGCTCATAGTCAACAGCTGGTGGATCATGACCATCTGGTAAATACTCCTCATCAGGTTCATAGTTCTGTTCATACTCATATTCTTGTGGGTCAAAACCATCTGGGAGTATCTCCTCCTCATTGGGGTCAAACTGATCATACTCATATTCTTGTGGGTCGAAACCATCTGGTAAATACTCTTCCTCATCTGGAACGAATTGATATTCATCAAGCTCTAATATATCGACTTCAGGAGGTAAATACTGCTCATCTATTTGCTTTCTGGGTTCAATTATAGGTTTATTGCGAACTTGCTCCCAACTAACAATATGCTGCCCAAAGGCTACATCTTCAGTTGCTGTGTATTCGCTTCCAGGCTGTTTCTTTGGTGTTAAATCGGGAGGTCCATTTGGAAATGGAATAGGGAATGGAACTGTTGGTCCATTGGGACCATAATGCTCAATTATTTCCCTTAGAGTTTTCTCACTCACAAGTTTCTCCCCATTTGCATACACATTGCTGCCATGGATATTTCGCCATTGCCTGGTTCTAATTCCAAGGTCTTTCACATTGCTATACAAAGGCAAAAGGTGCCTATCCATTTCGACTAAATCAGGATGTAAATGGATTGCTACTGGTTGACTGGGGCTACTGTTGATTGTAATTGATGGCTTTTTTTGATGGACATCTTTTGGAGTAAAAAACCCAAAAGGCTCATTCCTCGCAAAGTCATATGTAATATCCTTGGGGTATACATCATTTGTGTAGGAGACCTGATTTGTGTTGGCAATGGGACCCACTTGCAATACTTGGGGGACCTCAGCTTTTGCAGTGCTGCCCTCATTGTAAATTCGCAAAGCTGTGTTCTGTTTGCCCTGCTCATCTTGAACATTGAAAATCAATCGACCACTATCGAACCTGGAAGGTATATCTGGGTGAGTGCCACTGGTTTTTAGTTTCCTAGGTCTCCTTCTTGTTGCTTTGATCTCTGCCACTTGGTTTGCTTTCACATTACCCAAACTAAAGGCTACACTGACATCCTCTTTATCTGGATCGGTTTGATTCACAGATAAAGCATGCTCCCTTGATTGAGTCTTTGATGAATTATCAGAGCTGTGGTCAATTGAAACTGAACCCTTTACTTTAATATTATCAAAGTTCACATGCTTGGTGCTGCTTGCATTATCATCTTGAATGGTTTCTAGATTTGGTGGGTAATTGAAGCTCATGGCTTTTACTATATGGATTTATAAAATTCCTGATAAGTAAAAGATGCCTCTCAAGGTCGTTTTAAGTCTTTCTGGCGGGGTGCAAGGGGCATTATCATAACCAGGCTGCTAAAAGAAATCGAAAATCGAACTGGCAGGAGAATAATCGATCTTGTGGATCTTGTGAGTGGAACTTCCACTGGTGGGATCATTGCAATAGGTTTGAATATAAGGCATCCTGATAGACCAGGTGAACCTAAACTGACAGCAAACGATTTACACAATATTTACCTAACTCAACTGCCTTTGATTTTCGCAAATCCTCGAAATATCATTGAAAATGCCCTATTTAACACAAAGTATGATGTGGGACCCTTGGAGACTGCAATCAATTCAGTTACTGGGGAATCACTAATACAGGATTCCCTAAAGGACATTGTGATTACATCTTTTGATACTCAGAATATGAAACCAATATTTATCACAAATGATAACAATTACAACTTTATGCCCTGTAAGATTGCTGCTAGGGCTACTTCTGCTGCTCCTACATACTTTTCACCTGTAAGCATTGTTGATTTCAATCGGGGAGTATATGTCTGTCTCATTGATGGTGCCATTTCGGGAAACAATAATCCCAGTGTGTGTGGTTACAGCCATGCAAAGAAGATTTACAGTGATGATGATGACATTATAGTAATAAGTATCTCTTGTGGAGAGGTGGACCCACATTTAGAGTCTGATTATGTGGGTTATGCTTATGAGACTGTCAACAGCTGGGGCATTCTCTCATGGATTGCCTCAACAGATGGAAGCCCATTGATTAACATGCTCATGGCTGCAAGTGAGCTTTCTGCCCTTGATAAGATGGAGGAGTTGTTACCCTACAACTATGATCAGGATTATGGGAGATACTATAGGTTATCAGTACCTCTTCCGAATCACATAGTAAGCTCCCTGGATGACACTTCTAAAATCCCAGATATGCTTTCTTTCACAGAAACATACATAGCAGCAAACAATGATATGATTAATAAGCTTTGCAGCATTCTAGTAGCAAACTATGAATTAAAGAACCCTACAAAGGCTTACATCTCATCCACTCTCACTACATCACCACCTTTGGATGCTAATTGGTATCAGCTTGCAGATGATGCCTTCACTGCCTCATCCTCTGTGACTGGTAAAGAGCCTTTCATGGCTAGACCTTCAGCATTTGGCTGGGAAGCTGGAGCCTATGCTCCTGAGCAGATATGGGAACCCCCACTGAATACCTTCAAGTTGCTTTTCCATATACTTTTGAACTCTCTTCTGTGATTGCCTATGGATCAGGGGACACCAATGCTTTTATTAAGACTTTCAATGTGGCAACATCCACTGATGGGATCAACTGGTCTTTTATTCGATCAGATGGGCAAAACAAAATATATGTCTGTGAGAACATTAACAATGCTCACAACTCAGGTGATGTGGCTCTATTGAGTGGATTTCCTCTCAGCATCAAGGATGCTTTTTACATAGGTTTTTCTCTCAGAATTAAATATATTCGCATTTATCCCCTTGTGTATGTGAATGCTCCCACAATGAGAGTTGACTTTACAGGTGCCTTTATTCGATAAACTCCAACTGAAAAGAATTATCGATTCCATTCATATCAATCAGTTCACCAAAGTAATCTTTAAACTCAACTGTGAGTTCCCTTATCACCAGGTTTCTGTCATTTATCTGAATGAATTCTGCATGTTCACCACTATGGTAAACATAGCCACCTATATCCTTACTCAATTGCAATCTAAGGATTGCCCCCTGGTTATGTGGTTGCGATTTCGGAATTATATTGTGTCTGCTGGCAAAAGGGGCAAGCTCTTTAATGTGCATGTATAGATACTGCTCAGCATTCATATCAGACATCTTTCTGCTGTCAAAATAATATTGCAAGGGCTTAGATGAGAGTCTGGGTCCTGAAAAGGTGGTTCCCCATGCTGGGTGATCAGGTGTAATAGGTTTGCCATCATACTTTAACAGGTTCTCAGGTCGATAGGGTGATCCACCAACAGGAGGAGTGCTATAATACCCATTGGTGTATTCAGTAGAACTCACACCCAAAAGCTTCCCTATTCTCTGGTTGCTTGCAATAAAACGAAACTCATGGTTACTGTAAAACTCCACTTTATAGGTAGTTGGGTTATAGAATATCTTGAACTCAAAAGCTACTGTTTTGCCTGCAATGGTTTGGAAGCTTGAATAGTTCAGCCCATAATTATAAGGGTGTGTTACCCAAAATGACCCTGATTGATGTAGCCACTGGGAAGGGGATACACTTGTTGTGTGATCACTTGGTTATATGAACCATCTTGGTAATTAAACTGAACTGTTAGATGATCAGTTCCCACACTGTTATAGATGCTGTTTGGAATCTCTGCATATAGAACCCTGCATTCCCTTGGTCTCTCTACTGGAGTTGTGAGGGTGACCCTGTAAGAGTTTTCATTTTGTCCTTGGCTTCTATCCCTGCTATCAATATTAACGAGCCGGTTCATTTTAATATATAAATATAGATAAAAGAAGAATGCCTGTGGATTACATCGAGGTTAGCTCATTTAATACAATCTCTGGTGATGGTCCCACATCAAGCTTTGTGGCTCGACTCCCCAGTAGTTATGAGAATGTGAGGGCTGTGAGACTGGTCTCAGCCGAATTTTATAACAGCATCCCTATGGTGAGTGGTGAAACCAAAGCAGGAGATGTCACAGTTGATAACACATTTAGTATTTATTATTCGGAACAAACTCCAGGAGCTGGAAGCTCAGGAATTCCAACAACTCGCCCAGCTGCTGATTTTGAACAATGGAAACAATTCATGGTAAATCGCGAGACCCCATCCAAAGCCACCAACAGCTGGTGAATGTAATCAACTCAAAATTCATTGGCAGAACTCCCCAACCATCCATTCGCTGCAAATGGGATGAGTCACTGAAACGAATTATATTCCACTCGGCAGTGCCTTTTTACCTGGCTTTCTCACTTGCTGTAAACCCAAGCCAACAAACAATCCAAAAGCTATTGAGTTCAGCTAGACTGCTTGGTCTTGATCCTGGAAGATATGGGAATTCCCAATCAAATCCCAAGTTTATGATGCTCTCACTGATGGAATCTTTACTGATGGTCGAGTGAATGGCATTATATCTTCTTTTGAGCCTGAGAAGACCAGGGACAGTGTTTTGTTTGTGAGAGTAAAGGAGCTGGGTGATCTGGTTCAATGTGGGATGGTCTTCTGACTGGTTACTTTCATAAAATAGTGGTTCCTGACAAAGATTATGGTGAGCATGTTGTTTACAATTCAACAGAGGCTCATCCACTTTATAAATACTATAACAAAAGGTTGGATTATCCACTTTCTCGGTTGATATTGTTAATGCTGTAAATGAACCAATTGATTTTGAGGGTCAACCTGTTCATCTGACCTTTGAAATTCGCTATGGTGATGAGCCAGCAGGAGACCCAGTTTATGAATACTTTAAGATGAGAATGTCGCAGCTTCACCCTTCCTATCCAGTTATTACAAGCTTCGCATAAATTAAGGATCATTGGTAGATTTTTTATGTTGCAGTATAATAAAAGAGAATATAATGGATATCACTTCCACTCTTCAAAGACTTTCGCTGAAAGAAGCCCTAACAACCCCAGAGGAGGCGAAAGCCTTTTTCCTGGATAACTCCCTTATGCTTGGTCTCGAATCCAAGTCTAAGCCAGTTCTAGTTGTTGTGAATCCCAGCAATACTTTTGAGAATAATGTTGGAAATCGCATTTCCTTCAAGCTACCTCGCTACAATTTCTGTGGAAAACTCGAACTTGCTTTCGACCTTCCAGCCATCACTTTTGCTGGTGATACTGACCTAGTTCGCAATGGATACACTCGCCCAGTTGGTGCTTTAGTTCAGCGACTTGAAATTACCTATGGATCTTACACCTACCATATTCCATCTGATTTCCTTGCTCATTTCCCCTGGTCTATTATTCGGAGGATCAACTAGCTAAAAGAAGCGATCAATGGGCATGGTTCATGGCATTCCTGCTCATGGAACCAACCGCCTTGGTGGCTCATTTTTCGTTGAAATTCCTGTGCCTTGGCTAAATCACTACCTTCCCTTGGTGCTTTATCTGGTGAAATGGTTGTTACTGTTTGGTTTAAGGATGCTGGAAAGGGTTATGTTGAAACTTCCTATGGTGGTCGTGGTCTTACTGTTGCAGCAGCTGATGTAGATTATTCAAAGATGACGGTCTTGGAACTGCCCCTGCTGAAACTGTTCTGGCAAATGTTGGTCAAAACATCACAGACTTTACTCTTGGTGCAACAACCCCTGTCATTTCTATTACTTCTCCTCGCCTTTACATGCATGCTATTAATGTTTCTGATGAGCTTTTCGCTACTGTAATTGAAAAAGTAAAGACTACTGGCATGGCTATTCCCTCCCTTGATATTGGATTTGTAGATGCTAGTGCTTTCCCTGCCAAGGGCAATGCCCAACCCAATCGAATTAACCTCTCTCAAATCTCAGGTCTTGTTTATGCTCTGCTTGTTTCAGTTCGTGATAATGCAACTGTTGATAAATCCACTGGCTCCCACAGTGTTCTTAAGACCTATGCCAACTCCAAAGATATTACTTTCACTGTTGAAATTAATGGACAGCGACTTTATGCCACTGAGCCAATTTCCCTACTCAAAGGTGCTGAGCTAATTGCTGATGCCTTCAAATGCTCTAACATGGATAAGGTTGCTGATCGCTATGTCCTTTCAGGTTTAAGTTTCTGCATTGATGGAGAGAAGGCAATTCGAAATATTGCCCAGTCTGGTTATGTCGATTTAACAAATTCCTCTTCTTCCTTCCTCACCCTCTACATGCCTTCAGATAAGGTAATCGATGTCAATGTTCGCGCTCTCATGCATAGCTATATAATTTTGGACAAAGATGGATTACGTCGTATAAATCTTTGATAACCTTACGATAAACAGTAAGGCATTTAAAGAAAAAATGATTATTTATTTTTGGAAACCTTTATAAAGTAAAATGCCCCTCACAATTAATGAGTTTGTAGATCGTGCAAATGCCAAGCATAATGGTAAATTCGATTATTCGAAGGTTCAATTTACAAAATGCAAGGATAAAGTTCTCATTTCTTGTCTGACTTGCAGTACAATATTTGAACAGCGTGTGGATCACCATCTAAGAGGGTCAAGCTGTAAAAAATGTAGTTTTCAGCGGTTGGGAAATGAACGCAGAAAAGAGCTGGAAACATTTATAGAGCAATCAAGAAAAACACATGGAGACAAATATTGTTATAATAAAGTAGAATATGTGAAAGCTCACACACCAGTTTGTATAAGATGCAACTCTTGTAACAAAGAGTTCATGCAACCCCCAATCATTCATATTCGAAATACTGGTTGCCCATTTTGTAGATCTTCAAAAGGTGAGGAAGAGTTGTGCAAAGTGTTGGACTCCATTGGATTGGGGTATACACAACAACATACGTTCAAAGATTGTAGAAATAAGTTTCCATTAAGGTTCGATTTCTATATTGATTCTCTTCGAATTGCAATAGAATATGATGGTATTCAACATTTCAAACCAAGAAAGTGGTTTGGTGCTGATAATGGTGAAGAGCAATTTAAACAGGTTCAAATTAATGATGGAATAAAAAATCGATACTGTGAAGCTAACAACATTAAACTACTGAGAATCCCATACACTGAAACTGATATTGAGGGTTGCATTAAACGATTCCTATCTAACCTGTAAACCATATTCAGTCACCTTGCATTATTTTTATCTGTTTCTTTATAGAAAGATACACAATGCCAATACCAAGTTCTGATCTGGATGAATTTGTGGCTGGTGAAATGATAGAACCCCCTTTCAGACTACTCATACTCGGAAAAAGTGGATGCGGAAAAACAGAAGCTGTAAAATATTATTTGAAACAGCTGCATGATGCCAAAAAGATTGATACAACACTTATTATATCCGCTACCTCATTTTCACATTTTTGGGACAAAGCTGCTACTGTTCAACTGGGTGCATGGGATCCCCAATACATGTCGAAAATTATAAAAGAAAGAGAGGCAAAAAGGGAGAAAGGAGAAGAACTTAACCATATGCTGGTGATTTTAGAGGATATGATAGAAAATGACCAGCTGGATCTCAGTCGAGATAAAACAGTGGGAATGCTTTATGTTCGTGGCAGACATGTCAATATATCAATTATAACTATTTCCCAAAAATTAAGAAAGGTCGCAAGTGTTATTCGCTGCAATAGTGATATAGTAATTATGGTTTGTGCAAGCAATCAAAAAGAGCTGGAAGCATTTGCAGAGGAGTTTTCGACTTTTCCTCGCAAAGAAGATTTCTATCAACTGTTTGAAGAGTATGTCCACTCATATCAATTCCTTGTTTATACATCTTTCAAGTATAATGTGGGCTACTATGTTGATAAAGCCGATTTAGTTGGAGATTTCGATTTTCCTCGCTTCCACAGGAAGCCCAAGAAGAAAGAAGATGAACTGAAACCACCAGAGAAAGAGGAAGCCCTAAAGAAGTGAAAAGCCAAGTCCATAGCAATAAATTGATGCGATATAAACGCGGTTTATAAAATTATCTCTCATTCTAATAAAGATACAATGCCTCCCAAACGAAAGATAGGGATTCCAGCTGGGCTGTTGGCTATTCAGGTGGTGGAAACAATGGATCCATTAATACTGAACCAATGAAATTCAATGGTATGAATGAGGTGAAGCCCTCACAGCAAGAAGAAGACCCCTCAATGCTGCCTATGAGGAATCAGTTGATGACAAAGCCCCACAGGCTTCAACCAGTGACCAACTCAATATATCACCAGAAGCTTCGAAAATGAAGGCTGTTGCTGAGGGTGCCAGGCGAATTATTGGAGCTGCTGATGATAAAGGTCTAGGCTTGCAAGATCTGTCATTGGCTCGCAAAGGTGAAGGTCTTAGTAAGGAATCAGACAAAGTAATCCAGTCTATGGCTGGTGAAGTCACATATAAGACTGCTCCCACTCAAAATATTCATCGAATTCCCAAGGCTCAATGGGATGAGATGACTGCTAAACTCAAAGACCTGGAAGCCAAATCAAGTGCCTTGGAGCAGTATGTTACTGAGAAGAAAGAGAGAGCCAAGCTAAAGGAGATGCTTCGAAAGGAAGTTTATAAAATGGGCATTACTGGTGTCCCAGATAAACAGTTTATTGCTAAGAAAGAGACCCAAATCGATGAGCAGGCAGTAGATGAAATGAAAACAAAGACCCAGAAGGGAACCATTGAACCTGGTGCCACTAAAGCTGAAGTAGAAAAGGGAGTAGCTCCCACAGTATATAAAAGACGAGTTTGGCTTTAATTTTCTCTGTTTTATTAGAGACATGGATATAATACGAAAGTTTATTGAGATGCTCAGTCTGCATGTGGTGAGCAATTGCCACAGTGGATGCTGTGACACAACAATAGAGTTTGAGATGTCAGATACTGAGGATAATGTATCTGAGGCAAGAGAAAGAAGGAGGTCAACAGTTTCAGTGGAATCAATGCCAGCAGACCCCACAGAGTATACATATGAGCAACAGGAGTATCCAAGGAGAAGTTCTCTGCCAGCAGAAAACGTTTTCTCTGGAATATAAATGGAGGACACTATTAGTTTAATCGAGTTTACCAGTGATGAACCTGTTACTGAGGGTTCTATTAGACACATTCTAGCAATGCAGAAACGATATAGAGAGGACCCAGAATATAGAGAGTATAAAAAGCAGCAAGCCCTGGCATCCTATTATCGCAGAAAAGCCAAAAAAGAGGAGCAGAGACCCAGAGGGAGACCGATTAAATATTATTTGCCTACTGATAGTAGCAATGGACCCCAGGTCTATAAGATAATTGAGAAAAGCGGTCTCAGTATGCCACTGAGGCAGCTATAAAAATATATACACAGGAGTTAGTGGCTTCATTGGTTAATCGCTAGTGGCTGCAATAGAACGATTCATCAATTTGGTTAAAAGTCGCTTTCTTGTGGCAGAGCCTGAATGATTCTTTTTACCAATCGAAGGCATGTAGTTTGGATCAAGTGTCATTGTCAATATGTCTTTCTCCAATTTCTGTCGAAACTGTTTGGTTCTTGTGTTGTCTGTATGATTGATGTTTATCCCTTTTGATTGAAGACTACTTTCGACCATAGCATCTACCAATCCCTTATGTCCATTCACAATAGGATTTTCTCCAACTTGTCAAACAGAATTCCTCTTGCAGTTCGAGCAGCCATTACTGATCTGTAATTATATCTGATAAATATCAAGCTGCTTTCACCTAATCATTTTTTGTTGCCACAGTTTATAGACAGGAACTGGTGTTCGCAACAAAAATGACTTAAAGAAAAAGTAGATAGGTTGTATTGAGGAAAAATTATTTTCGTATCTACTATTAAAGAGAAATGCCGAATATCCGCAAGATACTCACAGATGATGAAAAAGCAGAGAAGCTGAGACTGAAAAGGGAGCAAGATGCCAAAGAAAACGCGAAGCCTATCATAAAAAGAAGGAGGAACGATTATCCCAAGGAGCCGCTACAGTTCACACACCAGAAGAACTCAAAAAGATTGCCCTCAGACACCAGAGGAAATACAGGGAAAATGAAGAATATCGCGAGCAGAAAAAGGCAAAAGCGCTGGAATATTACCACAAGAGAAAGATGAACAGCCCAAGAACCCAAAGAGCATAAACCGGTTGGAAGACCTCGGAAATATATCGAAGAATAAATTCTCGATCGACACAAATTTTGTAGAAATCGATTGATCGGAGGCAAAAAAATGACAGCTTTCTTCCTCTTTTTTAAAACTGTACCTATATATCGAGACAGTATCCCGACCCAAAACTACTTAAGGACTTGGCAAATAATAGGATATATATAAAAGACAATTCCTCCTTCCGAAATTATTTTCTTTGTTAAAGGTAGAAGTCCCCAAAATCGAAAATGAACAAAATCGAGAAATTCGCCACCCTGTTGAAAATGCTACATTCCTTAGTACTCTCATTGGTGATCGCAACAAGGTCACCCATGTATTTGATTCTGCTGAAGATGCCCTTGAAGCAATTGATAATAGCAAGGTCAAGACCTGGGCTGAATGCATTCAGCCTGAACAAGTGACCAGAGTTTACCTGGACCTGGATAAATTCGCTGATTTGAAGGAGAATATTGCTGATAACTATGCTGAGGCTGAAACTGTTGTAAGAGAGATGAGAGATAAGCTATGGAAGCGATCTGGGACCACTTCGATTAACGATATTGCTGTTGCAGTTCGCCATAGAAGGTTTATTTGATCAAGGAGGATGTCACCAAGTTCAAGATCTCAGCCCACTTTATCATTAAATCGCTTGCATGCAAACATGAAGATATCCCCAAGCTTTTCAAAGCTATGGGATTGGTGAAAAATGAGGATTATGACAGTGGAGTTACAGCTCCACACAGAACCTTATCTGCCTCAATTGCTGCAAAGGTGAGACTCTGGATGCTCAAAATAAATCAAAGAAAGATGTTGATAAAAACGTTTGCTTTAAGAAATTCGTTGACTGTGACAAAGTGTTAATGCGAAATGAGGACTTCTTTGTATCTTTCTTCTCAGCTTCTACTAAACTTGTGGATGAATCGAATATTTCTGCATTCGCAAATTATAGCCCTGAGCCAAAACCAGTTAAAAAGGAGCCAAAAAGTGATAAAGTGAAGACTGAGAAGGTAGAAGCTGAAAAAGACACTGAACCCGACAATCCTGTTACTTTCGAACTGCTACAAAGTGTTATAATGGGTCTGAATGGTGAGAGAGCTAATGAGTATAAAACTTGGATTGATGTAGGACTGGTCATCATCAATGTTGGGGAAGACAACAAGTTCACCCCTAAAATGCAAGCTGAACTCTTCCACCAATTCTCAGAACAGAGTGACAAGTATGATTATGATGAATGCCAGGAGAAGTTTACACAGCTTCGCAGAAGCAAGAAGAAGGCTGAGCCTGGCAAAGTGTTGACCTTCAAATCCTTGGTTTATTGGTTGAGCAAAGATAACAATGAGCTTTTCAAGGAACTCTTCCCAAAAAGTATGCATTCCTACCAGAGGACACAGATGAAATCGATTACAAGACTGCAAGTATCCCTCCTTTGGCTGAACATTACAATGTGCATAAGAGGTATTTCAATGCTCGAATGCATCATGTTGAAAATGTTGGTTGTGTGATGCTCTGGGATGAACAACTACTTTGCTGGATGCCAAAGATATGGGAAGCTCTCTACAAAGCATTTCCCCATTTGATGCATAAGGTGATTGTCAATGAGGGAACAGATAATGAGAAAGAGAAATGGGAGCAATCATTTAGGAAATGGATTGTGATCCAACAGCCACAAGATCAACTTACATGGATTTCCTTCCCCCTCCTGCTACTCTCAGTGCAAAATGCAAGTCTGTATTTAATCTCTATCCAGGAATGAAGGTCGACCATCAGCAATTCGAAAATGCTCCAGAGGATGTAACTGCTGAGATGATTAAGCCTTCCTAGATCACTTGTCTTAATGTCTGGTGAGGATCAAAATACCTATGAATATCTATTGAAATGGTTTGCCCACATGCTGCAAAAGCCTGGGAACTCAATGGAGTATCCTTAATCTTCATTGGTGAACAGGGAACTGGTAAGAATGTGTTGGTTGATACTTTCCAAAAGAAGATACTTGGAGATGCCCTGAGTTATGCAACTGGAAAGCCAAAAGAGGATCTGTTTGGTCGATTTGCCCACAATAGAGAGGATAAGATCTTGATTGTTGTGAATGAAGCCTCAGGCAAGGACACATTCGAAAATAATGATATGCTCAAAGATCTCATTACTTCTGATAAGATGTTATTGAACACAAAGGATAGATTCATACACAAAAAGCAACTTTGCCAGGATATATTTACCAGCAATAATAACATTCCAGTGAAAATTGAAGCTGGAATAGGCGATTTGTGGTTGTTGAAGTTAGTAAGAAATTCGCAAAGGATAGGTCATACTTCTTCCACTTGTAAAATGGCTAAATGATCACTGCAATATTCGAAACATTGCCCACTATTTGAGAACCAAAGTGACTGTGAGGATGTGAACTGGATTGCTGATAGACCCCTTACAAATAAATACTATTTAGCCCAACAGGTGTGCGCTCCAATCATCCTTATGTTCACTAAGTGGCTTGTGGATCGAGGCTTAATTTCCGAGAATAAATGCAAGTCTGGTAGCCTTGTGGAAACCTGGAAATGGTTCCAGGATTCATTACCAGCAATAAATATAAAAACGATATAATAGTCGCAGGTATTATACTGAAATGAGAAGTGTGACATATATCCAAGTGAAAACTACAAATGGTAAGCAATACTATCATTTCCTATTCCCACAAGTATTTGAGGAATTCAGAAAGATGAAGCTTGTAGATGATGAGACCATTGAGGAAGAAGCTAATCCAAGGATGAAACAAGACCTACCTGCTGCTGATCCTGATGCATCAGATTATGATTCTGATGTTGAAGTTTAGGTTTACTCAAAAGTGACTCATGGTTGACTCAAATTTATCATAAAAGACCAAACAGTCTTTTTATTTATGTTTATTTATCGATTAGGTTGACTAAGTGGGGGAGTTGACTCATTTTTTCACAGATTCTGAAAGAGGACTCTGCCCTAAAAAGAAATAAAAAGTGCCTCAACTCACCACTAAGTCCACTTGCGTTTAAAATGCTCTAAAATACAATATCCCCTTAGAATAGGAACAAGTTAGGAATAATGCCCGAATTCCAACAAACTCATAAGGGAGAAGAAATGGAACTCATGGGATTGCTGGGAACACTTTATGCAGCCCATGAAATAAACAGAGGCTGAATATGACCGGGAAATAGATTTAATTGCAAAGGGTAGACCCACTTTAGCCAGATTAACCAGAAAAGCAAATAACCTATATGATAAAATTGAAACCTGATGAACTGGATCGCCTAAGGCAAATAGAACCTGAGGCAGAAGATGGAACAGCCATGAATGAATTATATCGCTGGCTCACTTACAGAGCCAGAAGGGAAGTTGTTGTAGATGTGATTGAATTCCTGGACAGAATTGCTACATCCCTTCCTAATCGATTAAAGCAGGGTTTAGATCAATTCAGGGCAATCAAGGTTCGCTTGTCTTTATCTGCAAGTTCGTAAAAGTGAGCAATCCACAGGTTTGGATATCGAAATACATTTACAGTGATTATTTGTATTAACCAGGTCGAGAAATATTCGAACTGAGCTGAATAAAGCAGCCCAAATGTGTCAAGAGCAGATGAATGTGGTTGATAGCTATCGCTTGGAAAGAATCGAAATACTCAGAGTGGCTATTATGAGTTATTCCAACTGGTGGATGCTTTCTACAAACCCCAGAGTGGATTGCTAGGAAGAGAGCCACAGTGAATATTCGAAATATAGATGATTCCTGCTTCGAAAATGCAATTTTGGCATATATTCACAGAAAAGCGATAAACTCCCATAAGAGAATGAGCTTTCACAATATCGCAAATGGAAATACTCAGCAATCGCTTATAATCCGCTGGCTCTGAATTTCGATAACATCCCATTCCCTGTTTGCCTGTGATGCTAGATATTGATAAATTCGAGGCTCAAATGCAGGCATTAGCATTAATATATTTGGAATCGATGGAGAGGTTATTTATCCCCTGCATCAATCCAGTAACCCAGGCAGAAAGCATAAGGTTAATCTCATGCTGTATTTGATGATGAAGGGAATGGTCATTATATTACAATCATGTCCCTTTCAAGATTATTGAAAGTAAACATGAAACATACAATGATCAGAAGTTACACTACTGTGACACATGCTTATCGATTCAGGTCTGAGGCTAAACTCACTGCTCATGTGGACTCAAATAGATGCATTGATGGAGACTCTCAAAGGGAATCACCCTAAACCTGAGACCACCATAGAGTTTGGACTGAAAAACCTCAGAAAACTGTTTGGCTTCCTGTTGTGGTTACTGCAAGATTGAACATAGAAGCATCCCCATTGATGCATCGAATCCAAGAGGGAAGTCTCAGCAGTCAACCTTAGAGTAGTCACTGGGGAAGATGTTCAAGATTTTCGATTTGAGGGCAGGATCCAATGGGAGGTCTGTTTGAATGCTTGGAGTCCAAAGCAAGAGAACTAATCGATTTCCTGTTACCAATATTCCTATGAATGAACTCACAGATGAGCAGAAAGAATTTACAGAGCTACCAAAAACTGTTACCTTTGCAGTGAGAGGTTCACTAAGGAGAACTTTAAATGCAGAGATCATGATCACCACACAGGTCATACATTGCTCCTGCTGCAGAAACTGCAATCTCCATAGGAGAATCTCAAAGCAAACCAAAGTAGCAGTGGTTGTTGACCAAATGGATGACTGTGGGCATTCATTTTCAGAAAAATAGCAGGTTGGGAGATAAAACGAATCGAAATCCTTCAAAAAACTTTGATCAATACCTTTCATTGCAATGGGGTCTTTACAAGTTCATTGATGCAAGTAATTTCATGGACTTTGGGGCTGCTGATGTGAATGAGTTAATGAGCAAATTCCAAGCTTTCAGAAGGCTTCACACTCAGTATATGGACTTGACCCAGTTCATATGTATCTGCACCTGGGCTATCTTGGATGCTATGTTAAGGACCACCAAGGCAAAATAGAGCTTATAGTGATGTAGAGCAATACGAATTTGTTGAGAGGGGAATCAGGGTGGCTTTGCAACAATGCCTTGCAGGTATGCTGAGGCTGATGGTGAAAACTCCACATTATGCTGTTTGATGCTAACAACTTGTATGGCTACTGTTTGAGTAGCCAATTCAGTTGGTGATTTTAGATGGGAGACCGAATTCAACCCACAAGATAACAGATCCAGTTTCCTAGAAGTTGATCTGGAATACCCAATAAGGCTGTATCTAGATCACAGTGATTCCCCTAATTATTAACAAGAAATAGTAGAATATGCGGAATTATCACAATATCAAAAGAGCCTATTAGATCTCTCAGGAGAAGAGCTTGATAAAACCCAAAGCTAACTGCAACCTTTGGTTCGTGACAAACTATGTGATTTCTGGCCTCTTCTGCAATACCTGTTGGGCAAGGGAAATTGAGAAAAGTCCACAGGGTCTATCATTTACTGTGGCTCCTGTAATGAAATCTTATTGTACTGAACACTGAGATGAGAAGGAAAGCAGTGAATAAATTCGAGGCTGATTTCTATAAGCTCATGAATACTCAATCTATGGGAAATGCATTGAATCTGCAGAGGTAGATCTGTGGTAAGATTGCAAATACTGAGAAGTATTTATGAAATATGCAGCTTCCCCATTGGTGAAATCAACAAGCCCCATAAACGAAAAAGCAGTTGCCTTTGAGTTTTACAAAGCATGTGAACTAGATAAGCCTGTTGCAATTGGGGCTTATGTTTTGGATGCAGCCAAACTGCATAATTACAGTTCTTCTATGATACTGTAAGGTCCAATGGTCAAAGCAAGTTACTATTCCATGATACTGATTCCTTTTGTCTATATATCGAATCTTAAGACCCTCAAAAAGGACCTATGAGAATATATCCTTTATCTGGACTTAGGAGGACCTAACAGAATGACCCCAGGTAAATACAAAAATGAGATGCCAGGTTCTGCATATTGGAGTATGTTAGGTCTGAGAGCAAAGTTTACAGTTTCAGACACTGCTGAGATTGAGAGGAAGTAAGCTCTCTCTCTCCACTGAGGAACTCCAATTTAATGATTTTAAGCAGTGTTTATTTGCAGGTATCAGCAAGACTGTGACTGCAAAGCAGAAGAGAAGGGCAGATCACACAATAATAGATCTGTGAGTAGAAGGGTTGCCCTAAACTGCTTTGATGCAAAGAGATACATCTTACCAGATGGTATTAATTCTGTTCCTTTAATTAAGAGATGCCAGCAACTGGAAGAATAGTTAGGAAGAACACTGAGCAACTGCAAGGTAACCTATGCCATCACAGTTCAAAGGAGAAAAGGGGAATCTCGAATTGTAAAAAATCAGAGATGAAAGAGCTTGTCCCAGTAGAGATCCAGTTGCTATTGCAGTGAAAGAAACTAGCAAGATTGCCAAGAGATTCTATGATGTGAGAACTGGTTACAAAGGGCTTCAAGCTATGAGGGCTGAGTTACCAGATGAATCCTATAAGCAGTTGCAAGAGTTCTATAAAAACAAGAGGTTGTTCAGATCAATGCACCTGCTATATCTAGGAAGAGAGATCCATGGTCCAATAAGGCAACCCTTGATACCTATGTGATTGATTTGCTCTTTTTCCCAGCTTATAAGAAACAAAACAATGGCTATGATACCTTTATGACTGCTAATGGAATCAACACTGAGAACTGGATATATCATACCTATAGAGATAATCAGCTCCACTACATTAGCTGCATTTAAGCAGCTTGAATGAGAGTGGCAAGACCCATAGTAAAAGTTCAATCAGATGCTGGGAGTGAGTTCCAAAATCGAATATTCCAGGAGTATTTATCTAGTAAATTCATAGAAACCAAGTGAGTGGAACTGCAGACCATAGAAGCCAAGGTCGAATTGAAGCTTTAACAAGCAGATTAAGAGACTGATCACAACTACTGCATAGCTAATAACACAGCTAGATTCTTTGATGTGTTAGGTGATATTGAGTATAATTACAATAATACAGTTCACTCAGCTACTAAGATGAAGCCAGGCGAAACTACAGAGGAGCATTATAGGTATATAGTGGGATTAGAAGATGAAAGATTCAGAAATCAATAGCTTATCTTGATACCATGCAGCCTGGCATGTTTGTTA
>QPMI01000125.1:0-73427 GCA_004431415.1 Cyanophora paradoxa
ATGAACACCAGGTCCGCCGCCGCTGCAAGGGCGCCGCTCGAGTCCAGCCCCGCTCGGGCGGGGCGGGGCAGAGGATACAGCGCGGCGCGCGCGCACCGCGGGAGAGGCCGCCGCCGACGAGGCGCGTCTCCTGCAGGAAGGTCGAGAACTCCTTCTTGTTCATCACGAAGAGGTCGCCCTGCTCGCCCTTGGAGGGGCCCGCGTTCCCGCCGGCCGCCGCCGAGCCGGCCGTCATGCTCCGCAGCAGCGACTTGGCCTCTGCCTTCCGCCGGGCGCTCACCGCCGGCGGCGCCGCCGCCGCGGCGCCCGCCGACGGCCCGCCGCGCTCTTGCCGCGCTCCAGCGCCGAGAGGGAGGAGGAGGGCGCCGGCGCCAGGGTCACGCTCTTGGAGCTGGGGGCGCCGGCGAGGGCCCCCGAGCTCCCGGGGGCTTTGAGCGCAGAGGGCGGCGCGGCCGGCGTGCCGGGGCCCGAAGGGGCGCTCCCCGGCGGGCTCTTGGAGCTCGGCGCGCCGGCGAGGGTCCCCGAAGCAGGGGTCACGCCGCGGCTTGCGAGGTCGGAACCGGGGCCCGCCAGGAATCCCTGGCTCCCCGCCGAGGCGAGCCGCAAGGCCCCCGAGGAGGCGGGCGGCGAGGCCTCGTCCGAGGGCCGGGGGCGGCGGGTGGCGGCGTTGGTGACGCCGCGGTCGAGCTTGGCGTAGAAGTTGAAGATGCGGCGGAGGGCACGGTAGTAGCGCGCCATCTCCGCCTTCAGCTCCCCCCGGATGATCGCAGCCTGCGGCGAGGCGGGGCGGGCGCGGCGTCAGAAGCTTTCTCCTTCTCCTCCTTCTTCTTCTTCTAGGATATAATGAAGGGCGCGCCATCTGCTCGTCGGTGGCCTTGAGGAGGTCGCGGATGGCCATCCGCTGGAAGTCCGCTGCGCCGCGCACGCCCCGTTCGTTCGTTCGTTCATTCAGGGCGGGGGGGCGGGAGGGCACCGTCGAGCTCGGCGCGGTCGGCCTCCTCGAGGCTGGGGCCCCGCTCCTCCGCCATGTCGTCCTCCTGCTCGAGTGGGTGAGGGGAGCCGAGGGAGCTGGGGGGGCGGGGGGGAGGGGGTAGGGCGCGCGGCGACGAGCGTGACGTCGTTCTCGGAGAGGTACTTCCGCGTCCGCCAGTCCACCGTCTCGAAGTCCTGCGGGGGGGGGGGGGGGGGGGGGGGGGGGGGGGGGCCGTCAGAGGGGAGAGAGGAGAGCGCCGGCCCCGGCCCCGGCCCCGGCCCCCTCTCAGCTTTCTCTTTCTCTGGAGCCGCCCGGGCCGCCCGTGCGCACCGGGATCTCCTCGCGCTCGCGCGGGGGCGGGAGGAAGAAGTAGCGGTCCCGCCTCAGGTGCTCCAGCGAGCGCTGGAACGTCCGCTCCCCCGCCCCGCTGTCCGGGTTCTGATTCGATGAGGGGAGACTGCTCAGAGAAGAGAGGAGGGAGGAGGGGCGGGGGCAGGGGAGGGGGGTACACACCCGCTCGAGGGCGAGGAACGACTTGCCGGCGGCGAGCTGCCACTCCCGCTGCGCCAGGCTCTTCGCCGCGCTCGCCAGGAAGTGCTGCCCGGGGGGTACGCGTGAAGAAGGGGGGGGGAGAAGAGGAAGGAAGGGGGCGCACCGGCGTGTCGACGGTGGAGACGGGGGGCAGCCCGGGCCCGTGCCCGTGCCCGTGCCCGCGGGCCTCGTTGTCGGTGCTCCGGCGCCGGTTGAGGGGCCGGCCCGCCGGCGCCACAGGCCCGGGGACCGACTGCGCGCCCTCCGGAGCCCGGGGCTTGAGCCCGAGCTCGGCCATGACCTCGGGCACCAGGCGCGCGTAGAGCGCCTCCTTGTACGCCGTGAAGGACGGCTCCCAGAAGGGGCTGCACGGACCCCATAAGCGGGCCGGCGGGACGGCGGGCCGGCGGGACGGCGGATGGGGCGCAAACCTGTGCCCCTTGCGGCGGGGGTCATCCTCGGGGGGCGGGGGGGCCCTCGGGGGCCTCCGGGAGGCCCGGCATGCGCCGGAAGGAGCGGTTGTTGCCGCTCCGGAAGCTCCGGGACCGGAAGGAGGGGCCCCGCTCCGGCATCGCCCGGCGCGCCGTCCTCAGCCCGCCCGCCTCCCCGCTCTGCCGCCGCCGCCGCGCCGTCCGCGCCCCGCCCGCCGCCTCCGTGCTCCCCCGCCGCGCGCTCTTCAACGGCAGCGAGAGGCCCGCGCCCGGCCCGAGGCCGCCCCGCCATCCCCCGCCGCCTTCAGGGGGGCACGCCCCGCGTGAGGCGCGCCCCCCCTCGCCCGTTTCCCTGCTCCGCGCGCCGCGCGGCGGCCGCCTCGGCCGCCTCCGCGGCCGCCAGGGCCGCCTTCGTCGTCGTCAGCTGCCGCCGGAACGCCGCCACTGACTTCAAAACCTCCTCCGAGCGCGCGTCCTGTACCCCCCGGCCCCCGATCGCCTCCCCGTACCCCCCTCGCCGTCCCTGTACCCCCTTACCTTGGCGGGGATCATGATCGAGGCGGGGTGCACGCGGGGGTCCATCCCGAGGGCCGCCAGAGCCGCCGCCACCTTTCGAGGGCACGGGTTCGACGGGGGCGAAAGAAGGAGGGGAGAAGCGGCGGGCCGCGGACGCACCGCCTTGCGGGCCGCGCGGGCCTTGGCAGCGAGGGCGGCGTCGCTCAGGGCGTCGCCGAAGCCCGCCGCCGCCGCCGCTGCCGCCGCCGCCGCCGCCTGCGCCGTTCCGCGTCAGCCGCGGCGGGAAGCGTGGCGGGCGCTGGCGGGCGGGCGGGCGGGCGGGCGGGCGGGCCTGCTGGTCGTCGTGACCCCCCGCCACGCTCGACTCGCGCCGCGTCTTGAGGCCCTGCCCGTCCGTTGGCGCTTCCTGGCCCTGCCCCGCCCGCCCCGTGAACCCACGAAAGACGGGGGAGGGGAGGGGGGTACAGGGCGCACGGGAAGGAGCGCGGAGGCGTCGTCGAGCTCCCGCCCGAAGAGAGAGTTGAGGATGTGCGCCCGCGAGATCGCCTTGTGGGGGTACATCCGCTCCACGTCGTCTGGGGTCAGGCTGCGGCGGGGGGCGGGGGGGGGGGGGGGGGGAGGGGGGGGGGGCTGTTCAGGCCAGGCAGCACGGGCGTACCCCCCGGGGAATGCCTCACCTGAGGTCGGAGATGGACTTGGAGAGGGTGCGGAGCTCGAAGCGCTGGGCGGAGGGCTGGGAGGAGCGGGGGGTACCGAGGCGCTCCTTGACGTCCCAGGGGGAGAGGTTGGAGGGGTACTCGGGCCGCCGGCGGGGTCCGGAGACGTGCGGGAGGGATTGGCGGGAGGCGTGGAGGGAAGAGGCGCTGGCGTCCGCGCGGAGCGAGGGGCCGGGGGACGGGCTCCGCGCCAGGGGCGGCGGCTGCAGCGGGGAGAGGGACGGGGACGGGGCGCGGTGTCCGCTGCGGGGTGGGAGGGCCGGCGTCGAGGAGGAGGACCCGAGCTTGGCGGCCGGGGTCCGCGGCTGCGAGCTAGCGCCCAGCGGCGACGGCGTGGCGGCGCCGGCGCGGGCCGCCAGCCGCTGCTGCTTGCCCGGCATCCTCGTCGGCGTCTCCGCCGGAGACTGCGACTGTCGGCTCAGGGCGATCTCCTGCGGCGCACGCGTCAGCCACCCCGCGCAGCGATCTGAGGGAAGTGAGCCGCACCATGACTTCGTCTAGCGCGATGGCTTGCACGGGCTGTCCAGGTACTAAAGATAAGCCTACTGCCCTAAGCTGCAGCGTCGGGCGGCTGTAGCCAAGCAGGTCGGACGATGGACGGGACGGTGGCGACGCTCCGGGCGCAGCAGGCAGTGCACCGCTCGAGCCTCCTGGTCCAGTCTGCGCGCGCATGAGCGCGATTCCAGATAGGAGCGGCAAGCCCCGAGGGCCCCCAGTCCGCGATGTGGCTATTCCGGGTGGGAGCGCTCTAGGAGCGCTTTCGCGCTCAGGCAGGCAGCGTCGAGGTAGGCGCGCACCATCAGGAGGCGAGGCGAGCGGTCATGCCCTCGCCGCCGAACCGGCTGTGTTTTGCTCTGGTGTTTGCTGTACCCGCCTGAGAAGATGGCCGCCGCGTTCGCAGCCGCTCTCCCCGCCCATATTGCGACGCAAAGGACACAGCTAGAACAGCGCAGCCGAACGACATGCATTGGTGCGCCTCTCCTGGCGGCAGGTTCCGGCTCGCGCCGGAACGCGCCCCGCTCGCCCTCCGCGGCGCGCGTGTGGTCGGCGAGCCGATCGGCCTTCTTCGGAGCGGTGTCGGCACGGTCCGGCTCGGCGTCGGCGTCCCAGCCTTTCCGCTTCCGGCCGCAAGCACCAGCAGTGATCCTCGCGTCCGGCGAGCCGACCAGCGACCTTAAGAAGCAGATCGAGGCCGTGGCGATGCAGGCCGCGCGGTGCGTGCGCGCAGAGCCGACCGGTCGCTGCTTGGCTAGCTGAGCCCCCGCGCGCGCAGGGAGGCGGGCGCGATCATCCGCGCAAAGTGCGGCAACCCCGACGCCGCCGTCGTCAAGGGTGCCCCCGCCCCCAACCCGCTCGGCTCCCGCTCCTGCGCCGCCCCCGGGCCCAGCGCGCCGCTGACGCGCGCCCCCGCGCAGGCGTCGCCGTGGACCTCGTCACGGAGGTCGACAAGGCCTCCGAGGAGCTCGTGCGGGGATACATCGCCAGGAACTTCCCATCGCACTCCATCCTCGGTCCGCCCGCCCCCCGCCCTGCCGCGACCCCGCCCGGCATGTACCCCCCCTCCTGCAGGCGAGGAGGGGGTAGAGCCCGGCTCCGAGGCCTCCGCCAAGGCGCTGGACGACCTGAAGGACGCTGAGTGGCTCTGGATCATCGACCCCCTGGTCCGCCCCCATACCCCTCGCCCTCCCTCCCACCCCCGGTCTGACGGCCTACCCCCCCCCCCACCCCCGCCAGGACGGGACCCTGAACTTCGTGCACGGTCTGCCGCTCTCCGTCGTGTCCATCGCCGTCGCGTACCGCGGCGAGCTGCAGGTCCGCCCTGCGTACCCCTCCCCGGCTCCCTTCCCCCCCTCAAATTCCTGTACCCCAGGTCGGAGTCATCTACGATCCCTACATGAACGGCGCGCTGTACCCCTCTCCCCCTCCGCCTCTCGGCCTCACGCCCGGTCCCAGAGATGTACGCGGCGCGGAAGGGCGAGGGCTCTTTCCTCAACGGCCGCCCCATGCGCGTCTCCGGCCCCGAGGAGGGTACCCTCACCCAGGCGATTTTTTCCCTACCCCCCAACCTCCCTCTTGCGCCTGTGAAATCCGTACCTTACGCGGTCGAGCAGGCGATGCTGGCGACGGGGTTCCCGGCTACAGTGCGGCCTGAGATCTGCCGAGGTTCGTTCTGCGTGCCCCCACCCCCACCCCGCCCCACCCCCACCCCCAGGCTGCGCTGTCTTCGACCGCTTCTGACCTGCCTCGCCCCCGCAGGCATGACCGAGCTCATCCCCCTGTGCCGCTCCCTCCGCGCAAGCGGTCCGAGCCGCCCCCCCCCCCCCCCTCCCCCCCCCCCCTCTCCCACGCCCCGTTCTCGAATCGAATCTCGAGTTCTTTTCTCAGGCTCGGCGTGCCTGCACCTGGCGTGGGTGGCGTCGGGGCGGCTGACGGGCTTCTGGGAGTGCGACCTGAACAGCTGGGACATCGCCGCGGGGGCCATCCTCGTCATGGAGGCCGGCGGGCGCATGTCCGACACCCTCGGCTGCCCCTACCAGCTCTCCGTCCGCCCCCCAACCCCTCCCGCCGGCCCGCCTCGGATTCCTTACCCCCCCCCCTCCTTCGCGGCAGGACCGGAACGTGATTGCGAGCAACGGGCTCATCCACGACGACATCGCCGCGGCCCTCGCCCGCTGCGACGGCACCGGCTTCAAGCGATAGCTCCGGATCCGGGGACGGGGACTGAGTGCCTGCGTGGACGGGGACGGCGAGACAGGCCGCGATGTATGCACGTCTGCCGCAGCGCGGGCCGGGCTGTTCTATATACGCGAGCAGCGCAAATGCTACGCTCACGTCGGGAACCGCACTAGTACTCCCGCGGGGCTGCTCGGGGGGGAGGACGCCGAAGCCGCCGGCCGCGGCTGCTGGAGCGTGGCCTGAGCAGGCCTAGGGGACGCCGCTCTGGGCGGGACGGGGAACGGTCCGGTCGAGCCGCTGCCGGTCCGGTCCGGTCTGGAAACAGTGGCACTGCGGCGCGCGGGGAGGGGGGCGAGTCCCGGGCGACCCCCTTCCTCAGGGCCTGCCTGGCCGGACCTATCCGAGCAAAACGGGGACCGCCCGGACCGGGGCGGGCGGCCTGATATGAATCATGATCATGAGGTCAGCGCCGCCTCCTCAGTCGCGATCGCGATCAGAGCGCGAGTCGCGATCGGCCTCGAGTCGGGTCGGCGATATCGATCGTTCGGCCCGCCGCCGGCGCCCGGCGCTGAACTCTCTGGGCTCGGCTCGGAGGCTTGCGCTGGCAGCTGCAGAGCCTACCCGGTATAGCTAGTACTTCGTCTGCCTGCTAGTAGGCTAGTAGCCCTACGGTCATGATCATAGTACGGTGGGCCGTAGGCGGCGACTCGGCGGCGAGTCGGCGCCACTCGCCGTCGGTGCACGCGATGGGGCTTCGTTCGCAGCACGGTTCATCTCGGAGCCAACTGCGCACATACCCCTCCAGTCGACCTGGCTTACTGTTAAATGCAAAACTTTACTAGTCTGAAATATTTATTAGTCCGGGGTTTTGGCCGCTTTATTACCTAGTAAATATTTATCACTTGGCGCTGAGAGCTTTATTAGCGGCCTTTAGCAGGGGGTGCCCCCCGCCCCCGACCCCTCCGATCCACGGCCCACCGTGGCACGGGCCACGCACATACACTGCGCTCAAAGAAGCGCGGAGAAGAAGGGCGCCGACGAATTTAAAGGGTGTACCCCCTTCGCAGCACTGCTTTATTAAATTACTCTAAAATCTGAGAGCGGCGCCTTGCAACTTTAGCAATAAAAAATCCCCATAATAACTATTTTGCATTCTACAGTATTTTTCGCCGGCGCCCGGCTGCCTGCATGCGCAGCTGCGGCTGCCGGGCCGCTGCCCCCGCCTCATGATCAGGGCCGCCTGCCCGCAGCCCGCGCGCGCCGACGCAGCTCCGACTCCTCCGAGGCTCCCGAAGTCCGGATCCGATCCCGGCCCGGATTGCCCTCTTGCCGATATCGATTCCCGGCCGGATCGATATCGGCGCCGGCCGCGGCGGATCCCGATTCCCGATTCCCGACCGTCGGACTCCCGAGTCCGTGCAGCTGCAGCTAGCGCTGACTCGAGATCTAGAGAGCTGAGCGAGTCCCCTCGCCAAGTCGAGGGCCGCAGACTGGCCCGCAGTCCCCTAGGCCTAGGCCTGCCAGTCTCCGTGCAGCTGATCATGAGCGCCCGCGGCCGCGGCCGCTGCAGCGACGTCGACCCTGCAAAGGGAAACAAGCTCGCTGTGTATACGTAGCTGCAGAGCACATAGGCCCGATCGGCGGTTACGCGGTTAACGTGTCAGATCGGTTATTCGATAGCTAAAGTATACCGGTACGTATACTACCGCAGCACGAGTACGGTAGCTGCAGGTTGCAGCGCAGGCTGCGCAGCTGCAGAGCCTGCAGCCTGCAGCCCGGCCCGCGGCTGCGGCCGGTCGCGCGCGCCGATCGCGCGCGATCAGCGGTTACGGATCATTTCCATTGCAGCTGCTGGTTGCTCCACCAGGCTGGCAACAGCAGCGCTAGCGGTTGCTCAACAGCGCTAGCGCGGTTCGCGGCAAAGGAAAGCGGTATGGCGAAGGCTCCCGATATCGATCATGATCAGCCGCAGCACCGAATCCACGTGCATGCGCACGATCTGCGGCCGACCTTCGCATTGATGCACCGAGCCGGCGTGAGCCGCTTCGCCGGTGCGCCTTCCGCACCGTCCGACCGTCGCGCGGTCTCGCCCGCGCCTCAACGGCTGCGGGTCGCCGACTGCAGATTTTGTCGAGGTCCCTACAGCTGGCGACGTGCACGCTCCCGCGGCCGGGCTTGCCTGCGAGCGATACTCGCTCCTGACGTGCAGGTACGTATATATACGCATATGCATAGCTATAGTACTGTACGGTGCCCTGATCACACTCCGGTCACCGGGTCCGCGGCTGGCCGCGGCCGCGGGTCCGTGAGATAAAGCTCTGTGCTATATAGCCTAGTCTTCGATCCCACGCGACGCCTCAGCGGCTATAGCTAGCTATAGCACACGCTGAGCGCGCCTCCCGGCCCGCAGACAGTACAAACTCTGCCTAACGGACAGGCGGCCCGTGGCCTGCGCCGAGTGGTTCGGCGCTTCCATTCGCGTGACCCTTTGCTACGCGGGTAAGCCACAGCCCTCCCCACCCTGCCGCCCTGCCCCATCACGGCCGTCCGATCCGCGCTATCGAAATCGTCTCGATACCGACATTGACTGGCCCGGGCCCGGGGGCAGACGGCGGCGGCCCGATCCTTGAAAAGCTTCCTGTTTGGGCGACCGAAGCCCGCAACGTTAACACCCGCGATCGAAACCCCAAACGAAAGAAGCGGAGCGAAGGTGCGCGCCGGGCCTTGAAGCGCATGTCCTTCAAAAGTTAACGTTGAGGTTCCGTCGGTATCATATGCATTAATATTGATGGCCATGGCCTGCAGGCCCGCTGCTGCTCTTCGCCCCGAAGGCCAGTGGCTGTGTACATTCCCTTCCTCAGATGACAAGCGCGGCGGAGGCACGTTTCGCCGGCGCCATTTATAAGCTTAAGCAACCTGGATCGTAGCCGCCGCGCTTGAATAATCGATTTCGTTTTCTCATGATCAGGTCGTGCTGAGAATGGGTCCGAACGGCATCTCCGAGGCTGCATTCGGTTTCCAGGCGACAACGGTGCGTGCTTCATGATCAGAATATTCAACAGGTCATATTTTGTCTTAGCTGAAGCGCTTCACAGTACTCCCATGGGCACCGGCTCTTTGCACTGCAGCTGGAGGCAGCGGGCCGAGACGGGGCATGGTTGCCCACTGCCGGCACCCTCCAGTTCACAACCCGCGCCCACAAGGGTGCGGCATGGTTGCAGCAGGGCCCGTGCGGTATACGTACGATTAATCAGGTTGCAATTTCAATCGCAGACGTGGGCCGATCGCTACGCTCCGGATCCGGATCGAGCCCCAAGGCTGGGATTCGAGACACGCCCGAGCTTGAGGGCGCCGCATGCACGTGCGTGTCGATATTGATTGAAATTTATCACAGTATATTCGAATTCATGTACATTCGAATTCATTGACGACTGCGCCAATTGCAATCCGCGAACGTTAACCACGCGCACATGTGCAGCGCTGTCCAGAGCTCCGACGTTGATGATGCACAATTCGAAACTGCAGCTAGAAGCGCCGACACGGCTGCTGGCACTGAGCGGATCGAGAGGGGTACGGGCACAAACGACAAGGACGACGCGCACGACGCCGACTTGCTGGCGCTCATCGACCGGCTGCCCCTGTGCGAGCCCTGCGGGATCCTCTCTAATTTAGCGATCTACTTTAATCTCGAACCCCTCTCCAGGGTGGACCTACGTGGACTGCCGCCCCTCGCAGACCAGGAAGAGGACGAGGACCCTCAGACGGCCTGTGAAAGCCCCCCGCAGGTTTTCGGCGATGCCGTGCGGGCTCTGGAACGCGTCTGCTCCGCCGCAGTATCGTGCGTGCATTTCGATCTTTGCGGTGTCCATAATGCTCATGCGTCTGCTCACTGTGCGAGGACGCAGCCCCCTCGTTTCTTCCCCCGACATCGACGCAGCCACGAGCTCCGGATCCGGTTCCTCGCCCTATGCCCCGCCACCCCCCGACAACCAAGGCGACCCCTTCGGTAATTATAAGTCGCGTGCGCGTCCTCGTGTACCCGCTTCCCTCAAGGGGGCGTAGGGGACGGCGAGGACGGCGCCGGCCTAGGGTCGCGCCGCTGGTGCTCGATACTGGACGGGGACCCTTTGATGCCAGCCGAGGCAAGCATATATACCCGTTCCAGGGCTTTGCAACCTGGCTTCCCTTGAAGATTATTCGCCTCAGGATTCCACCCCGGAGACGTCGACCCCCTCGGCTTGCCCCTCGCCTACCTTTCCGGGCGCCGTTCCCCCCTTCCCCGCCAACACTCCTGAGGATGGCTACAGGTGCGCCAGTATTGCTTCCAGTCTCTTTTATGTTCAACGTTGCGGGTTATTTGACTTGCGCTCAATTTTAATTGATCCGACAGCTTTGCGGACCCCATGATCCTTCGGGCCCCGGCTCCGGATCCGGTGTGCTGCGCATGTTGCGTCTTTGCTGCCGCGCGCGGGCGTGACGGTACGGCAGCCTCGGCTGCCCCCGCCAACGGCCCCCGGGATTGTCTACCCTCTTTTCATTCAGGTAAGGGTCCCGATACCAGGTGGGGCCCTCGCCTCGCTGTCTCAAGTTGCGGGGGTACGCAGAATATGGAAGAGGCTGTATCCCCCGAACAGGCAGCGGCCCTCGCTGCCCGGTGCGCCCCCGCCACCCCACTCGCCCCCGGCCCCCACCTCCCCTCTCCCCCACCCCCCACATCGCCCCCCCCCCCCTCTTCTCTTCCTAATTGTCACTTTCCCCCCCTCCTTTCCTCCGTCTCCCCCTGTCCTGGCGCGCAGGTGCGAGGCCCTCGCGGCGGCTTGCATGCGGGAATGCGCAGAGGACAGTCGCAGGGAACTTGCCGAGGTCCGCGACAACAGAGATTTCCATAGAATTCCATCTCGCATCCGGCGTCTTTAGATTTGTACTGTCTAATCCAAGTAGTTCCCTCTAATAATTAGCTGGGGCATATCGTGGCCCCTCCCATTCTCGGCCTCCCGCCCTGGCCTTTGGGGTTCACAGGGTCTCCCAAGCTAGTTCTTATCGTATATATAACACTTCGTTACGTAATTAATAATTGCGAGGCCATCGGTGTCGTTTCGTATTCGCAACAAGACCATCCCGTTTTCAGAACGCCCTATGCAGGCGAATTGGCGTCGCCCTGAGTGGGTCGCCCCTGACCGGTACCAACTTTTCTCCTCCCGGCCCGCAGAGCTTGCTGGACTTCCGGCTGCTGGCCACCGAGCTATACACGACCCCCTATGGCCGATTCCGTGCGTGCCCCGAACTCATATGTAGAGCTCGAATGAGATCACTTCAGTAGAGTTTACTTGCTTGAAGTAAGCAATTCCCACCGAAGCTGAAATCGAGCGCCTGCCCCGCCGCGCCAGGCTTCCACCGTCTCCTGCACAGCCTCTACGATGTCGGTTGCCAGGACCTGGCGCGCCCAGCCTCCCGGCCCGCACCCCGTGCTGAAAGTACGGTCTTTACCCTGCGCCTTACACACGCTCGATCGCCGGCCTAGGTTGTCTCTTATGTATCGTCCCTGCACCGCGCCCTTCTGGCCCACTTCCCCCTGGGCCGGTGCGCGCGCTCTCGCATCCGAAGCTCGAACCGGCGGCCGCGGGGTACGCAGAAATACCTGCCAAATATCTGATGAATCACGCAGGGTCGACGTCGAAAACACCGCCCGCTCCATCTTGAATTTCATTCAAGTGCGCTGATTTTTTGGGGTTGAGAGATTCGGAGACCGTGGTCCCGCCGGCCGGGTTTCGGGCGCCACCCCCGACGGCTCATCGTCGGCCTCGCCAGGTCATGACGGGGCCGATCAGCTCTGTCCCGATGGACTTCTGTGTGATTCCAGAGGAGAACGTTCTCCTGGCGAGCGCCCCGGAGCGCTGCCTGTATATATACGTAGCTATAGCTATGCATCAGCAAGAAATTTATGGCGGCGGTTGGCCATGGATTGACACGAACCGTTCGGCAGCTTCTGAGCAAGTCCCGCGCCCTCATCCATGGCCAGTCCGTCGCCGTCGGGGACGAGGTGCAACCGCCTACCCCACCCGCGCGCCGTCGGAACCTCGCCTCCTCGCTCACTTGAAAATAACTGAAATCAGCCGCCGTTGATCTACATTGAGTGGCTGCTGGAGAAGGGCATGGTCGACTTCAAGGTACCTAAATATTATAAAACATCGACGGCGGCAGCGCAATTCATGCGGGTTTTATTTTTCGCCTGATCTTCGAATGCAGTTCCAGCGACACAGCGACGCCATCGAGTGCCTGTGGCAGGCGTGGAGCGAAATCATCAGGAGGTGCGGCCGTCGGCGTCCCCGATGACTCTCCCCGGAACATTAATCGCGATTTCGACGCCGCGCGTGCGCCACAGGCAGCTGAGCCCGTGCCGACTGGAGGCACGGTGGCCGCCTTCCCCTCTCATCCCCCTTCCCCCCTCTTCCGCTTCGAAATTAATCATCTTTGACCATTGGATTCAGAATCATCGCGAACTTGCTCAGCTTCGTCGGTCGGCGGAATTTGATGCTTGCGCGCTTTCTTCGACTGTGAGAGCCTGCTTAGACTGCGCAACTCGCAGCTCTTGTCCCCAACAACATTACAATGCTTCGGGACATGAAGAGCAAGGTCTACTGGTGAGGTGGAAACTCTCGGAAATTTGAGGAATATTGAAGAGATTATCTAATTTTATAATCCCTGTCAGGTATGAGGAAACAATGGATGACGCTATGGACGAGGCCATGTGCTTACAGTGTTTCAGTGCGCTCTATTAATATTGCATAATTATAAATAAGCAAAACGCAAAAGCAAGAGAAATGGATAACAAGTTGTACTCCGTGACTCGCGCCCCGGGCCTTGGGGCATGTGCCTCCGTCTTTTTGTTGGCATTTCTTTAAATTCGCTCCCTGACCATGTATGTCAGGCGGCCTTGAAATCATGCGACACCGGTTTGCCGCGGCCGCGCAGTACGCGACTCGTTCGGTTGAAGCCTGGCAGGTACGCATGCTGTGAAAGCTTGTAATTGTTGACGAGAGGCTCCTGTATTTGTTTTCAGTTTCTGAAACCGTTGCAGCGGGCATCCTCCGCAGGACCGGCTTACCGGCCGCTCGCGATCCGAGCGATCCAGTACCGGGTCCGCCTCGGCGTGGCTGTTGGAAGCCCTTCGGTCGCGCGCGCGAATCTGACGATGAACGCGGCCGCCCGGCGGGGCCGGCGCCTCCGGTCCGCCCCCAGATGTATGCGAACATGCGGATGAACCGCCTGGCCTCCGCCGCGCAGGACTGGAAGGATATTTTCAAGCTCCTCAAGGTCCGCGGCGAGATCTTCGGAGTACTAATATTAATCGCAATCTCAATTCAAATCCTGCCGCTCTTCTGTGTTCACAGGAAACCTGCAGCGTTAACTCACACTACTGGTCCGCGCCACGCTTGCCTCTTCATAAAAATGCGGCGTCCCTGCCATGCTGATCCAATGCTGATTCCACATGCGCAGGGACATTTTGTTCATTGCGAGGTCTCGACCCACGGCGCTGATCAATTTTACTGCTCATTCGTTTCCTTTATTGACCCGTTTTCACTCTTGGCTCTCGCGCACTGCGGCAGGTTTATGCGGGAGTCCATGCCGCAGTACCCGGGCCCTTCGCAAAGGGACATCGCGCGCCTGTTTCGAGCGATTTTTGTGTTTATGAAGGTGCACACTCGCTTATCGGCCTGCTAGATATTCTGTTTCTCGTCCCAGTTTCTAGTTTACCTCCCATCAAAGTAAAAGTAACACTAGAGCTTTAACGCGTTCCGCTCATATTGGTATTTACTCATTCGAGATATTCATGGATATCCCCCGCGGCCACAGATTACGGACGGAAACGACGAGACACCCCTCCGGGGGCACGCGCTCATGCGGCTTGGCGAGTTTTACTTTACTACAGGTGCGCGGCCATCGCTAATAAAAGCAGCTGTTAGAAATGGCTGACCGGGGCCTCTTCTGGCCGGCGCAGGCGAGAGGGAAAAAGCGGCTCAGTGCTTCGAAGAGTCCATCTCGCTCCTTCAGGTTCGCAAGCAGTCCGACACTCCCCGATCCGCGAAATCTTTATTCTATATCAATCTTTCTTCGTAGGGTCGCTTTCCGCTATGCTTCTCAGACGCCCACCCGCGGATCGTCTCGACGCGACTCTTGCTCGGTGTCGCGCGCGGTAGTCTGCACCCCTCCTCCATGCCCTCCATCACGCATTAGGTTGCAGTAGGTAGGGTTCTTGTCTGAACGTCAGCTTCAATTGCATTAGATTATGAACTATTTTCGACGCATTCGATTGCATTATCATTACTGGGGCGATTTATCAAGTATGTAGATTTCATGTCCCTATGTAAATAGCAGACATTCCACCAGAGTCGATCGCGTCTTCCTTGACTTCTGCCCGACCATCGGCCGGCGACAAGCTGCTATGCAAACGCGCGTAGAGACTGAACGCTACCTTTCAGATTTCGACGCGCGCACCTATATCTTGTTTGATTGAATCCGATTGTTCGACCTTCACGATCATTGATCAGTAATCGCGCCCGCGGGGAAAAGTTGCCAGCTGCTACAACTGACGATCTAAAGCGCCCTGCTGCGCAATGTGGCACAAGGCCCGCCCAGGCCACCCTTTCCCCCCAAATGCTCGAGCTCTCTGCAGGGTCCGAACGCGAAACACAAAAATCTTTTTCGGGCAACCTCCTGCAGTTGGCAAAAAATGCGATAATATATAATGCTCTTGCAGCGCCACTGGTGCACTACTGACTTTTTAATTCCAGGACTGCTCCCGCTCCTCCAGGCCATTTTAATTTAATTAATGAAATGAATTCCAGGCCACTCCTACTCCGCCGCGACTCGTTTGTTGGACTGCTTGTAGGGGCAGGCGAGTCAAGTTATATATACCGATAGTGTTGCCAGCCTGGTTTCCACTGAGTCGAGCCACTCGTACCATGTACCCCAGTCAGTAGTCTTGCTGTACCCTCCGGGACCGCACCACGGCTCCCAATACAGCCCCACCACCCCTCGGGGCAATCTCGCGTGTAGCGCACGGGCTGGGAACACAGCTGGGCAGCCACAGCACAGCAGAGCGGGCCAACAAGACCAATAATAATAGCATGCACTGGACAGCATGTGCGTGATCGATATCGATCTCTGTTAATGAGAGCTGTACGATATAGAGAATTGTAACATATTTGCATGCAAGCGCATATACGTTGGTAGCTGGCCTGCAATTGCAAGCGACGCAAGGGATCGATGTATAGCAATAAATCTAGCGTTCAACGTGAAGGAGCCAGCGGTAAGCGGCCGCTTTGACGGCCTCAAAGACAAGCCAGTATGCAGGCATGACGGCCACGTTAGACCACGGCGAGAGGGCCTCGATGCCGTAATACTCTAGGGCGGCCGCTCCGTCCTCAAGGCAACGTCCCGCCGATGCCATTCTAACATCAAAATCAAAGCTCGCACCTCACAATAACACATGAGTAGTGTCTACAAAAATGCGCACGCTGCTGGGCAGTCCACAAAAGAGAGATCGGCGAGTTCTGAGATGCAAAGTGCGGCAAACGGATACCTGCACATGCGCGTACATATGCGCAGCTCTTGCGGAAGTACAGCTAGTGCAACGTGAGCGTAAATGCACGCGCACCGGAAGAACAAGATATAGTGAAGCCATCTCCACATTGCTGGGATTGAGGGAGCCGGCGGGAAGAAGCCGGCGAAAAAAGAACCCTGAGGGCGAATTCGAAGATTGATATTGAGATCTAATTATCAAAGTAGAAAAGTACATTTGAATGCGATCGCAAATCGCCTTCTCTACTCAGTACCCGTACGATCTCAAACATCCATCTCATATATGCAGTACACACCTGTGCGAGAACAGCGGAGGAGATAGCAAATGCGTCATTGACATTCTGTGCCAGCGTGAGGAGTCGTGCACATGGGTTACGGAAGCGATTCGGACACAATCGAACCTTCAGCAGCAAGACAAGCATTTCCACAAAGGACTCTGCGGTTAGAGTCCAGAGAATCAGGGCGATGCTTGCACTCCAGAGTCTCGAAGCGCTGCGCGTGCAATGCGTGGCGGAGAATTAACGTTGGTGCCGGAAAACGTCTCGGAGGCATGCACATGGATGCACAACGAACGCCCCTACCTGCCGTAGAACAACTTGCTGAGTGGAGAAAGTATTAGGAGACTACCAACGTGGATGAAGCATTTTAACGTCGTGTCAACGACGACGCTCGCAAGATGCCATGTTGCCGGCGTAGCCATCCCATGAGATCGCTCGCGATAGTACAGATTGCGATCGTTGAAAAATTGCACTGCGCCTCCCATCGCTCTGCGCACAAATTAAATGCCATAAGTGACAACTGAAAGTTTCCGAATATACAGCGGCAGTGCGGAAAAGACGTCGACTGCACCTAAAATAGACATACAAGAGCAAAATGTACATGAGCGAAAAACGAAGCCAAATGGCATCTTGAGAGGCGGCTAATTGAAACCTATTCGCAGCAAGTCAGATTTCAAGATCGCCAGTAAATTCACGAATATTCCTGCTGTTGCGAATGTCAGTCAACCGAGCTTACCAGCACGTTCCGACGACGAGAGCCAGCGCCAAGTTGCTGCGCCCCCCGGGACGTGAACGCACAATCGTAAGGGATGCAAATTGCAGAGGCAGAAGGATCCCTAACGAACCTTAGCACGGCAGATACGAGCCATTCCTTCCTTCTCCACACGGTTTGCAGCCGGCGTTCCAAGTAAAGCTTCAGAAGTCGGCCGTTTGAAACGTGCCTGGGAGCTCGGAGTGTCGATCGAGAGGAGCTGTGGGCGAGGTTCATGACCGCGATCGCGTCAAGGGTCGCGATTTTCAAATCGCTTTCGTCATAAGCATCCGCAATGCAAATATCGTTGCAATTGCCGCCGTGGTCATTGGATCGGCCCACTTTCGATCTGACATAATCATTATAGTACTTGGCTAGAATTAGAAACTCTTTCTGTACCTACCGAGGCGGTCCGAATTCTCGACTTGCAATGGCAATGAGAAACTCAGCGGGGTTTGCGACCTGCGGTTTGCGGTATCCTAGCGCCCCTCCAATTAATGACGAGGCATGTGTGATAGAATTTGGTTGTGATAGAATATGGAAAGAATAATTTACCTAGTCTTTCGAAGTACTGTAAGACCTTCGAAGATTCTACGCCGACCTCCCCTGTAAATGTATCGATATTGAGTTTAGTATCTATGCTCCAGCTCCGCTCTAGATCTACGGTAAGCAGCAGCTATAACGCACCGAAATATGCGGTGCTACCGGCACTGTCCAGAAGAAGAAGATCGTCGAACATCTCGAACACTTGCCGCGACGGCTGGCTGCATATGCATATGGGCACACGCGCGGTGTCTTTGTCAGGCAAATTGAGCAAGCTCCGGGTCGGTCTCACTGTATTGTAGCCACGATTGCCTGTCTTCGACCTTGAGCGACAGATCGCAGAAGCTGGAAACAAACAGAAGAGAATCGGTTAAAGCAGCGGATATAGACACGTAAACGTAAAGCTTCCGAAGGCTCTTAGCAACATTGCACGTGGCCTCGCCCTCACCTTTACGACTCGGAGGGCAGACATCGCGTCCAGCCCCGTTGTGGGCTGCGCATTGTATCTTAAGTTCGGCGGTGCGAACTCTCATTGCATAATGAAGAGGCCTGCTACTCATTATCAAGCTCACCTCGTCGAGGAATAGTACTTTTGGATCCTTGACAAGCTCAATTGCAATTCCAGTTCTCTTGCGCATCTGCAAGCGAGCTTAAGATCTCGAATACGATACATTTGGCCGTGCAGTTCTTGTCTCCCACCTCTGCTGTGATGCCGCCCGTCTCAAAACAACCGATACGAAGATCTCCCTCGTTCAATAGGTCAAGCGCCGCGAGCGTTTGTTCGACCTTTTCCGAAGTTCAACACGCGCTGGCGATGTAAAGATCACCACTGCTTACTCGATCGGAAATTTCGTGTGTCGAGGTGGACCTATCCAGACGAGTTGCAGCTGCGAATGCCACAGCCTCGCGGATCGTCTGCCGTGGCCATGAAAGTGATCAAGTCGCGAGAAACCGCTTTTGGATTCATCTTTGCCGAACTTACAGCAGTGGCTAAGAAAACCTCGCTTTGTTCCACGTATCCAATAAGACGTTCATGATTTTCGTGCTCGCCGAGTGGGAGTCCGCACAGCCTACAGGAGACTCAAAGCGCTGTCAAATGCAACTCTGCCAGAGCTTGCTGTCTTTTCCCCGCGCACCGTATCTCGCCTGAAGTTTTCCCAATTGTCTTCCGATCGCCAAGAATGTCTAAAAGCGTCTGGCAGCGCCATATATATAAGAGGACGACGATTAAAGCACAGGCCAATGATACATATATGCATAGGCACGCAAATGCGAATTAAATGACATACCGTTTTCCCTGCTCCAGACGCGCCAACGAGGGCTGTGAGACTGCCGGATCTGTAGACAACACATTTTCCAATAAATATGTGGAGCGGCACAGTTCCATAATAAAACTGGCGAAGCGGACCGGACGTATCCGCAAGCATCATGAAGAATGCGGAGAGGAGGCTGGCCTCTTCCCGCTCGAGGCAGCTGCGCTTATGAGCATGTGAATAAAAACTAAAACGAATACCGATCGCGATCGCAAACACCTCATAAGAAATTTGCTTCCAAGTCAGAGACACTTCCGGTTGTAATTGAGCACGAGAATGGACGGAATTCCCGCATTCACATGCACTGGATCCGGAACCACATGTGCACTTCGGTGTGAAGTTGGGAAAATCATCCTGCTTCAAGTTCTCCTCGACGGCCGTTGCAAACTGGACTCTCAGCTGGATGCCAGCTCCCCCTGACGGGCCCTGTGGCGCTTGTGCAGGTCTTGATGCAATGGGCGCGCTGAGCGTGCACGAACAAACCGTTAGTTAGACTTGTGTTCGATTACATATAATATACACAACTATGCGATCAGATCTAGAATTGTATTCGACAATACATATGCTGACCTGCAGGTGAACCTCGATGCTGGCGGCACATAGATCTTCGGTCGCAGGTACAGCGCGGCCAGGCAGGCCACCACCGCCCAGAAGAGCCAGTGCCCGAACAACATGAGAACGTTCCAGTAGAAGAAAGCGCCGTCAGTGTGCATGCCGAACTTTGCGAGCACTCCCGCGCCGCCCTCCGGATGGTCTTCGAGCTGGAGCGCTGCGAGCTCGCTGATCGCCAGCGCCTCGTGTGAAGAGGATAAATAAGACAGTGGCAGCGCCCATTTCCACCAGCTCGGAAGCTGAGGGCGCGGCACCAGCATGCCCGAGAAGCAAAAACTTAGCGCGGGCACAGCCAGAGCCAGTGTAGATGTGACGTCAATGGAATCGATGGAAAGGCTGAACGCCCTGTTCATCGTCACATAGGAACAGAAAGAAAGCGAAGATGGTGGACTACGCACATAATGGACATCTCGGACGTCGCGCTCTGTAAGAGCAATACGAAGACAAATCGTGCAAACTTTACAAATGATGCCGTTCTACGAAGCCCAGAGATCCAATAAGAAATTATCGCGAAGATTAGCGCTTCGAAGAAGTAACGCCAGAACTCAACGAAAGTTTCCGCCAGAACCCACTGCAGCCGTGCGGTAATGAGAATCTTTGAGTCATAACTGTTTGAAAGCACTGACCAGCACCGGGTGGTAGAGTTGTTGATCATTTTCGTGATGCATTATGCGCTTTCCATTATAAAGGTTTGTAATCTGCACGTGCACATCAAATTAAAAAATGACGATCGACAGTGATTACGTAGGCATTTAGGCAGTAGTCGCCTTGGGCTCTGGAATATATATAGCTAAATATACCACGTGTGCAATATATATTGGACACAGCCACACTGGCATGATCATGAGCTAACGCTTACCTTCGAGATTGGAAAAACGGCAAATGTGAGGAGGGAAAACTGCAAAAACGACAGGCTGTCGATAGCCCCCAAAACATGCGTTCCTCCAGCCTTTGATTTTTGATTAGCTTAAGCAGCCTTTTAAAGACACCAGAGCGCACGTTGACGAAGAGCGAGCCGAGTAGGAGCGCTGCGGCTACCGCGTTCCCGAGCCTGTGCACCGCGAGCTGCTTCTGCTTGATTCCAAGACTCCAGGTCCGCCAACAGAGTAAGCGAAATGCATTGAAACAATTCGGATATCTGGCGGTAGAGTTTCGCTCCGAGTCCGTGCTTGAACCCCCGAATTCAAATCCCCTTTGGAAGATTGCGATCGGTGCATCGAATTGGGCGAACTGCGTTTGGTGGTTCACGTACGAGCATTCGGATTGACAGCCAATTTGATAGCTTATTGCCGGGAGAGACAAACATTTTTCGCTCAGACACACTTCCAGCAGAAACTCCTTCGATTGACCAGCGTCGTGAGTTGCAGTGAATTGAATGTAATTTAAAAAAGAGGTTAGATTGCAAATCAAATCACGAACTGTAGAAGAGAATGACGGGCTGCGCTTGAAGCTAAGTCCTTCGAAGTAGCGGCAAGCATCGTCTGCACTTGGACCCTGTAGGCTGTGAGTTCATCGTGACGCGCCGGAGGTTCAATCGACGTCACGCAAATTAAACTCGCACCCTGTAAACACAGCGACCAGAGGCCAGAACGATGATCTCGTCGAAGAATGAAACCATTTCCCTGCACGAACGCCATTGGATTTCGTTCCTTCGATGATAGTTACGCAAACATAAATATAGCCCACTCCGTGGGCTGCAAAAGTGTACAGCAGACGATCATCCCCCGAGAAGCCATTGACTTGAGTGCGGCAATTACGCTCAGCGCCGCGGAAGCGTCAAGCCCTAAATGAGCAGATTATGATTAGCCCCTTTTCGTCGCGTTTAAAGTTGGAAAGAGCTGAAGCTGAAGTTACCGTCAGTCGGCTGATCTAGCAGAATGACGTCTTTCCCGGCCTGTATCAGAATTAATATTAGTCGACACGCAAGAACCTCATGCAGGCATTTAGTGACTGAATAATTTGAGTCCTTCACGCGCACCATGGCTAGACCTTGAGCAATCGTGAGTCGCCGCCGTTCGCCTCCGGAAATACCCCTCGTAATCGAATCGCCAACCATCGTTTGAAGCGCCCCCTTTAGATTGACGACGTCGGCAACAGCGTAGACCTGCAGAGACGCACATATAATAACATAAACATACATTTTCACGCATAGATGACCCTAACACCTCTGTGCGTACCCTCTCCTGGACCCGAGCCCGGTTCGCATCCCGAATGGCCGCACTGAACTCGATCACCTCTTCACCACTTGAATGAGCTGTACGTATACAATGTCTAACATAAGTATGATCATGAGATCGCACAGTAACCGCACCAGAAGTTATAGGCGTGCTTAAGATTATAACTATGCATGTTATGGCCGCACGCACGGAAGTAAAACTCATCGCTCTGGGGAACGAGGACAACCCGTCGCTTGAATTCTTCGAATTCGCCACGTGCACAACAGCGCGTGAATGAAACAAGCAATAGCGGCGTTATTGAAAAAGTGCTCGTAAGCACCCCACGAGTCGCTCCAAACCGAAGTCGAGCCGCTCTGGAGGCGGACGTTTCCGCGCACTTCTCCGTTGGTCCTCAGGGGCTCGGTCTGATTAGCGAGGATGCGCAACAAAGCTGACTGGGAGTTCGAAAATAAAAGGCATTAGCATAAATAAAAAAATGCGGATTCGTGGAAATTTCGTGCACATGCTCTATTGTATACTATTGTCTATATACATATATACAGAACTACGCATCGCTCGCACCTTCCCCGCCCTCGCTGGGCCGAGCACGAGGGTCATGGTTCCAGGCTGCAGGCGCAACAGCTTGTCTTAGCCAGCGCATGTAATTTGTAGGTGATTGCAATTGCTCTTGCTCGTTGAATGTATAGCTCGTTGCATATGTATGCACACAAGAAATGCAGAAAGAGGTGGAGGCACTAGCTCTAGATCTAGATTTGGCGATAAGGCTCGTTATGCGAAAATAAGCAATATCGTACGCACCTTCAAGCTGCCTGAGATGGGGTAAAGGACTTGCTGGCCTGAGACCTGATACCCGCCTTCATCTGATCGCAACGACACCGATCGAAAGTCAAACTCATACGAAAAGCAGCTATATATCGTATGAAGTCAAAATCCGATGTATACATGCCTTAGCAAACTGAACACGTGCATGGTTATAAGCTTAAGGTCACAAACCATACAATAGAGAAGGAAGTTGGACTTCTTGCGACCGCCCTTTGCCACCGACGTCGATCGCGACGAGGGCCTGTTTCTCTCTTTTGCCTTGGAGAATGCGTATGATAGGGTTTTCCACATGTTCAGGGGCGTTGCCCGCGACCGCGGTTGTTATGCGCGCAGCTGCGCAGACTGACTGTGGCTGCATCCGTCGCACGCCTTCCGGAGCTAGATCTAGATCTACATGCGCGTCTGCACAGAGAAACGGTTAATTCGCTGAAACGTAGCACTTATATATAGCCCAGCTGCGGATGCCACCGTCGGACAACAAGCTGCACATGCAGTCGACGTCATACATGCGCACGCGACCATATGTGTATGCAGTCACTGACTTAAATTACAGTACCGCAGTACTCGTAGCCATGCCACTAGAGTCGACTAGACTAGCTGCACACTACGGCAGCGCTATATACCTAGCCAAGTTTAAATTTCCAGCTATAGACTTTTTAACCAGGTAACTAGTAATTCTAACACCATGGCACACTTCTAGGAATCTAGGCTACCCCCGGTAGTCCTACGGTACTGGCTCGGGCCGCGCGTGATGAGTGCTACCGACTCAGCGAGGCCAGGCTAGTACTCAGAACTTCGGAAGTCACAATTACGAGAACTGCTACTACTAGGCTATTATTTTATATCACAGAGCGACAATTGCAATACTATGATAATCAGAAGCTTACTGAGTCAGAACAATCACAGACTATTTTTATATATGATTCACAGTATAGTATATTATATATATATATACGACCACGTCTTCTCGCGACTCCAGCACAAGCCGCTGAGCAGGAGTTCTTCGCGTCTGGCGAGTCAGTTGCGAGTCACTGGCGACGTACACGCGCGTTCAACCCGGGCAGGCCGGGGCAGCCCAGCGGGCCAGCGGCCCCGGCCAATTGCGCATTTCGGCCCGGGATCATCGGATGGGTCGACGTCGGGACTCGGGAATCGCGGCGCCGAGTCGGGAGTCGGGACTGCCACGGTGACCGTCGGACGGTACCGTACGACGACCGTCGGACTCGTCGACGATCGCGAGTCAACACGGCTACGAGTCTACGACTCACTGAGTCACTGCCGTACGCATCGGACGGATTCGGACCCGGCGGACCATCGGCCCGGCGGTGCGCCGCGCGCGGGCCGGCGCCGCGGCCGCGCGTGCCGGCGAGTCACTGCAGCTGGGATCCCCGGACCGGTGGCGCACGGTGCCACGGACCCACGGTGGCGGACGATTACCGTATAACACTTATATATGACGCGCACTTTATTCTGTCATCCCCAAATTATGTCGCCGAAATTTTGCTATAACGACATAATTTGGGAGCGTCATAATTCCTGGGCGCCATACAAAATTACCGCGCCCCAAACAAACCTCGAATTTCATAGCGACATACAGTCACATACTACGATGATACTAGTAATCTGGGAGCGTCCGACGGTCTTATTTCACACACGGGTGTCCAGGTTTTATAAACGACATCACAGATGCCGTCATACTTAAGTGTTACACGTTAGTAACAGCAACTGACGCATGATCACTGAGCATTGATATCCAGCCAATCACACATTTCGGATCGGAGTGGTCCGAAAAGCCTAATTTTTGTGGGCAGCCAATTGCGCATTTCGGATTTCGTTGAGTCACTCAGCTCAGTCTGCCGGGACTCCTAGGACTCCCTGTAGCTGCGCCAGGAGACTCGGGGCCAGGAGAGCCATAATTATGATTAGCGGTACCGTAGTATACCAGTACGTACGTTTGTACTGTAAACGAACGAATATCCGCCAGCACTTAATTTATTTCGCCAAAACCCGAAAATGTTGCACAATTGCAAAATTGTTTTGTCAAAAATATATTAAGACTTCGAATTCGCCGAACTGAGCGCTATAGCTACGTATACCGACTCTATTACCGAGCGCCGCCGAAAACGAGGCGGGGGAGCAGACTCTCATAGTCTGAGAGGGCCTAGCCCTACCGAAACGAGCTCGAGATGAACACTACGTATATCTATGCCTATGTACTGTACACGTTGAGAGCTCTAAACTGTATACTATGATACGTACGCAGAAGGCTATATATAGCTAGCTATTGCTACTGGCTACGTATACAGGCCTAGGCGCCGGCTGTCTAGTGCTCCGCCCCGCAGAGACACTTCTCCGCCGTGTACTTCAAGGCTTATACGCCGGGGCCTCGGTGTCCTGGTCGGACGAGTCCGGTCCGGCTCTGCGCTGCGATCGCGAGTTGGCACGTGCACGTGCACGCGTACGGGCCGGGGGCGGGGACTGCCTCCACGTGCACGTAGAGCCCGTCGCGGCTGAGGGGCTCGAGGAGGCCGGCAGTCCGTCAGGCGGACTGCAGCCACGCGCGCCGCTCAGGAGCTGCGAGCTCGAGCTCGCGCCAGATCTCGGCGATCGATATCGCGAGCCAGCGACCCGCGGCCGGCCGCGGCCCGCCGTGCTCGTGGACGTGCTCGTTCTGCTTCTCTAGATCTACCGTGTCTGCATCAAGGAATAGCCCTCCTTCTCGCACACAAGGATCTCGTGCGCCGTGGGCTCGAGGGGGCGGACGCCGGGCGGCAATATTAATGGCGCCTTCCCTAGCGACGCGCGCGCCAGGCCAAGGCTTGAATATGAAGGCGCCACGTGCACCGCCGATATCGATAAATTTGAAGCCTTCCAGTAAACGACGGAGAGCTTTGCGCCGCTGATGCTGCCGCTTGCTTTGAATTCGAACCGGGGACGCGTGCAGCTGCAGGACGCGTCTGCAGCTGAACGGACGAACTGGTCGAGCGACGAATTTAAGGGACGCAGGGACGGTACCCCCCAGAATTCTGCCAGCTTCAAATCATGAATATTAATATTCGCCGGCGTGAGGGTCTGGCGAATATAGTCGAAATTAAACGCTGGCGGTTATTCGCACGTATATCCGTGTACAGTACTCATCATGGCATGATCATTATCAGTGACTACTACACTGACTAGGCTATAGCTAGCTACTTGGAGCCTTCTCGCCAGGCTCGGCAAAGAGCACTATATGTATAGCTACAAGTAAGCTCAGCAGCTGCTAGAGGGAAGGCAGCTGCTAGTAGGTTTTATAATTATAAGCGGCGTCGGCGTCGATCTTCTGTCTCTTTCCATCGTCTTCTTAGGAAGCATTAGCATTTGCACCATCGCACGATGTCGTCCTCGGAAAGCGCACAGCTCCAGACGGTGGCTCAGGCGTTCGATGTTTTTGCTGGCCTCTATGCGCGGGAGGTCCAGGCTGCTGGGCTGCAGGCGTCGCCGACTCAGCGCGCTCTTCTCATCAACAACGTCCTGAAGGTAAGCTTTGTGAAGCTTTGTCATTGTGCATAATCGACCGAAGTCGCGCTGCAATGTCGACCGGGCAAATACAGTCGATAAATGAACATTTGCTTTACATTTGACATTCGCCGAGTCAATAAGTCTAGATCTGCAATTGATGATCATGATGAGCATTGCGATCAGGTCGTTGAGAAGCACCTGAACAGCGATCCTTCAGAGGAAAAGTTCTTGCGTGAGCGTGTGTCGACCGAACAGGTCCGAATATGCAAGCATACGTCATGGCAGTCATGGCACTAGCTGCAGGCTAATTTCGAATTGCATAGCGCTTTGATGATCATGATTACCTCTGAAGCTCGTTGTTCCGTCCGCAGGGTGTCCAGGACGTGCTCAAGGAGCTTGCTGTCCTAATTACCAACGTGAGCGCGCACTCCGGATCCCCGGGCACTTCATGATCAGCTTATTGAAATAAAAAGCTCTAGAAAATGAATGCGGCAGAACTATAGCCATCACCAAACGCCGTGAACGTTAACGCTGTTTCTGTTTCTACGTGTCTAGATTTCTAATTATAACCACCGGTTCACAGATCAAAGCGAGTGATGCCATGAATGACATATACATGCGCTCCGCGAAAAGCACCACACTGGAGGAAGTCCTGGGAAAGGACGATTACGAAGTGAGCACTAATTATATAATATATATATAGGTTATACATAGATACCGCCCTCGAGCGAGCTCGAAATCCTGAAACAGTGAACTGGGATTCCTTGCGTATTTAATTTTGGATGCAGATGCTGGGTGACGTGATTGCTGAGGCGAGCGAAACATACTTGATCGATATTCTGCACCTCGCTGCGGTTTTGCCGAGGGAGCAAGGATCCGAAATCTTTAAGAATCTTCTTTTCGAAGGCGGCGCTGAGACCCAAGGCGACGAGCTTGTGACTGACGAGGTCAATCAGATTAATATTTTGTTTTGCTTAATTTGAGCATCGTTGAACGAAGTGTCAATTCCAATAGGAGTTCAACAAAGTGATCGCGGAACTGGACAGCAAGGCCGAGCTGGTTTGTTTTCTTCTTTTCATTCAAGCGATCGCGTGTTCGATTTCGCAATCGCAGTATTTCAACGCCATGGAACTCAAAGACGAGCTTGTGTCCGCCGCGGCATCTTCAGAGGACTCCAATGTCATCAGCGAGGATGAGGCAAAGAAGATCGAGCAGATTGTGGCTGTTACAGAGCAAACTGTCAAGGAAGAGGTCCGCATATGCATTTGGTTTCGTTTGGTTGATCGGATTTGACTCCCGATTGAATTGGAGACCCAAGTCGCACAATTCTGCTCTAGATGTAGGACGAGAGATAGAGGATGTCAGAGCTGATACGTGAGTCCCAGGTCCAAGAGATTGAGCAAGACATCACATCATCGAGCACGAGCAATTCACAGGACAAGAAGGCGTGCTGGACGTTCTATTTTACCCTGCCGAGTTTGCCATGGAGCTGATTATTTCGAGTTCTCAGCTTGCCGACGAGCTCGAGCTCGACAGTCTTGAAAAGAGTGCTGAGAAGGTCATCGACGCAGGGTCTATCGTACAGTCTTCTATCGAAATCGCTCAAACGGTTTCGGACTGCGAAGAAATGGCGTCAGACACGTACGGAATCTTCGAATTCGAGGATGAGGTGCGTGCGCATTGGCGACAACTGCAATGTGCTGCTGAGCTGAATTGAGGCGCAGTTCATGGACCAGTGGTCTTTCGAGGAGGGACTTCTGCAGGCAGAAGGAGTCATCGAAATCGATAGCGAAATGTAATGGGGCAGAGGAACAGAAAGATTGTTGACCCCACCCTTCGATGCGCACTTGCTGCGATGATTTATGGTCGTAATTTATAATCAGCGAGCGAGTCAGATTTCGCGCGAATACACAGCCAGTAGGCGTGCGTCTCAGTCTGGTCTCTAGATCTAATCGGATCATGTCAGGATGGTCTCCTGAACAGATCATGGAGCTCGCGATCGAGGCAGAAAAAATGGTAGAGAGGGCAGATCTAGATCTAGAGGCAGGCGGATGGAGAGGTGGACGGGTGTTGAGGCCCTCGAGGGTGCGGCTGCTGCCGATCGCGAGGGCTTGATTCAATTGCTCCGCTTCGCTCAGCCCGCTTGATTCAATGCGGCCTAGCAGTATATGATGCCGACCGTCCGACGCGCTAGCGACGGCCCGGCGTATGGTTGTGCACGTGAGCCATGAATTCCGAAACAGCTTCTGAGCAAAGCAGTTCGCAGCTGCGCATGCATGCGCAGCTTTGGATCACGATCGTACGTATTTCGCGCGCCTGTTTCGAGCGATTTCCGTCTTCATGAAGGTGCACGCTCGTTTCTCGGCCTGCTAGAAATTCTTTTTTTTCCCAGTAACATGAAATGAACATTGATATTTGAGCTGTAGTGCATGACTGTGCATCCCGTTCATATTGGGAATTATTCATCCGCGGCCATCGCTAATAGGAGCCGCCGTTCCCAATGGCTGACCGGAGCCTCTTCTGGACGGCGCAGGCGAGAGGGAGAAGGCGGCTCAGTGCTTCGAAGAGTCCATCTCGCTCTTTCAGGTTCGCAAACAGATCCGACACCCTCTGATCCCTGAATTCTTTAATCTAAATCAATCTTTCTTCGTAGGGTCGCTTTCCCCTATGCTTCTCTGACGCCCACCCGCGGATCGTCTCGACGCGACTCTTGCTCGGTGTCGCGCGCGGTAGTCGACGTCTTCACCCCTCCTCCATGTCCTCCATCGCGCACTAGGCTGCAGTAGGTAGGGTTCTTGTCTAAACTTCAGCTTCAATTGCATTAGATTATGAACTATTTTCGACGCATTCGATTGCATTATCATTACTGGGGCGATTTCTCAAGTACTAGTGGCCCGGCCGCGATTTTCGCGCCGGGGGTGCAAGGGGGGAACCGGGATCTAATGAAAGAGTCCTAGTGGCACGCACATGCGCAGAGTCCTCCCCTCGGGGTCGCGCGAAGCGCGCGACCCCTCGGCTCGGTCACGCGTGCTCGGCTGCGGGCGGCGGCACAGCTAGGCAGCGGCGCAAGCGGTTTTGCGGTGCAAGCTCAAGCACGAGTGCCGGGCAGCGTGCTCGGCTGCGGGCAGCGGCGCGTGCTCGGTAGGCGGTGCTGCGGTGCAAGCTTGATGCACTGCGGCAGTGAAAAGTAGTCCAGGCGGCACGGGTACCGTGCGGCGTACGCGGCGCAGTGCGAGGAAGCGGAAATCTAGAGGAGACAGCTGGGGAGAAGTGGGTCCATGCCATGATGCAGAACCGCGCAAGGAACTTCGGAAGAGCCCGGAGTGAGAGAGAAGTTGGTTTTCCCCTCCAGAACCACTTTTCGCGAGTTCGAGCTCGAGAGAGCTCTCGCGAGCGCTAGCTCGAACAGACGAGAGCAGAGCTGTCGAGAGAGAAAACTGGTCTTCCCCCCGAAAACCGCTTTTTGCAATTGCATGGACGCCCGCAGCGACAAACACGTGTCGCAACCCAATTTCGACTCATTTTTGTTGCAGACTGGCCCTCGAAAACGGCCTCATAGAAAAACTTTTGGCTGAAGCGAGGGAACGGGAAGCAAGCTGGGAGAAGCCCTTCGGTCTTCGTCCCCCCTTGCAATTTAGAGTTCTTGTCCTTATGTAAATAGCAGACATTCGACCGGAGTCGATCGCGACAAGCTGCTATGCAAACGCGCGTAGAGACTGAACGCTACCTTTCAGATTTCGACGCGCGCGCCTATATCTTGTTTGATTGAATCCGATTGTAATCGATATGTAATCGCGCCCGCGGGGAATATCACGATCATCGATATGTAATCGCGCCCGCGGGGAAAAGTTGCCAGCTGCTACAACTGACGATCTGAGCGCCCTGCTGCGCAAGGTAGATGGGTACGGTTCATAGGTCAGCTTCGAATTCTGTTCATAAAATCGGCCTTGGGAAAAGGAGAGGCCCTTAGGTTGGGTCCTGGCATACTAGGTCTTCGGCTCGTTTTTTTTGGGGTAACACACTTAAGCTTGACAACAGTCCCCCGCTCCGCGCCTACCGGATACTGGGAAGCCAAGCTACACCGAGGAAAAAGGGCGAACTCTGTTCCACAGCTTGTTGTCGTAGTCGAGCTGTTGCTGAAGCTGTAGCCGCCAGGTCACCCCCAGCACATAATATGCGCCGGTCCGCAAATAGGAGGCGTGGGCACGCTGAGCTACACGGTCCTAGATGCCTTCTTGCTGGCTCTAAAACGTGGCCGTGGGACGCACTAGGTTTTCGACTCGCCCCCGACCCCTGCTCGTCTCAGGGTGTGCAAGGTGGGGTCTATAGCTAAACAAACAAAGACGGCAGCTACAGGCTGCAGCTAGCGCTCGCTAGGCGTAGGCCTGGGCTCGAGGCCGCCAGGATAATCGAAATAAACATCGAAAAAGAACAAAAAGGCCCGGCCCACGCGTCCGCCGCCCGCGGCCCGCCGCGCCTTCGCCCTACCCGGTGAGCCGAGCCACCGCCCCGCCCAGCGAGCCCCGCGGCCCCCGCCGCCGTCCGCCGTCCGGAGTTGCCAACTTGCCATACTAAGTTATAACTTATTACTTAAGACGCAAGCGGACACTTGCGAAAAAAATCGGGTTAACACGGCCGGCTGAGCTTGCAGTCTCGATTCAGTTCCCCGTTTTGTCGCACCCAATATGAACCCTCATGTGCGAACACGTCGAGTGTCGACATCGATATCGGCGTAGACCCGACTCACCCCGACAGCTGCCGCAGCCACTAGCTGCTGCAGCTGCATGCCAGCTGCAGCCTGCAGGCCTAGGTGGCATACTAAGTTCGAATCGGCCGCGGACCACAGACCACGGCGAGTCGACGTCGCGACTCGAGCTCGCGACTCGCGAATTCAAATCTCCACAAAACGCTAGATTTACTAAGTTAATGTCGACGTCGACGTCGACTCGTCCCGCGGGCCGCGGCGTACGTGGATATCGATCGACGAACGTAGTTACCCAAAATGACGTCGTTCCCCAAAACGCTAGATTTTTCAAGTTTGACATCGTTTGCAAACGGAAACTACGTGGTGGGCCACTGGTGGCCATGGCTTATCCGCGGATAACGGAACTTTTTTGAAAGTAACGGAAAATGGCGGATACTAGTAACGGAAAGTAACGGAAACACACCGTGACTGCAGTCTGCATGCAGCTAGCGCTGGACTAGTACGTATACTGCTGATGTAGGCTTTATAAGCAGGCTTAAAAAGCTTAAGTTAACGCAGCTACAGCCCGCACTACGTATACGACATGCGCAGCCTGGCAGGCTGCAGAAGCGCAGCTGCAGCTGTCATGAACGTTGCGCTCCGAGAGGCTCAGCAACCGTGTACGCACTGCTCCTGCTGCATAGATAGCGTCTGTACACACGTACGTGGCTAGCGCTAGCATAGGCGCTTGTCTTGAAGGAGCACATCAGCAGGCGAAGCCAACGCAGCGCTCGGCTATAGCTAGCGGAAGCAGCGAATATTTCGAAGCTTAAGGCTCGAGGCGCCCGCCTATTACTGATGAAATCGAAGTAGCGAGGCTATTTAAATTTGAAGACAAAGAAAGACCGCAGTGCCCTGAATTCGAAGTCTAGATCTGGCATTTTTTCTGAGATACTGCGAGTACGGGTATATATCGCGTTTCAAATGCATGCATGTTTAATTTCACGCACAGACAGAGACTCAGCTGCAGCTGGAATTATTAAATGGGGGGGTGCGGGGGGGCTTGCCCCCCTGCTTGTTGCAACTTGCCAACTTATGCCATCTGTTCGGTTCGGCCCGATTAAACTAGGGGGAGCGGTTGGCGAGAGACCGAAGCGCTTAACACGAGCTAGTACGCATCTTAATGCATATCTAATGCTCAGTCTCTCGCGGACGCGGTACAAAATTTTCCTAGATGTATGGCCATATGCATACAAAGGCGACGAGGAAAAGGCCAGTTTCGCGGCGAGCTAGCCGAGCTAGCAGTGCGCCCGGCCGGCGTCTTATTGCCCCAGCGTTCGAGTCCCGGGAAGGGCAGTTGGGGGGAGCGGGGGGGCCTGGGCGGGCCTTGAGCTGCCTTGAGCTGAGCTGAAGAGGGGGCCGGGGCGCAGCGACCTCCGAGGCCAACTTTCGCGCGGCGAGGTTCTGGCGGGAGACCAAAAATGTTTTTCATCTCGGCTGATCTAAAATACACTTCCTACCTGCCCGGTCTCCCGCCAGTCACTCGCTGTGCTCCGCTTTAATTTCGGCTGGACTTGTATGGCAAGTTGCGAAAGCTCGAAACTCGAGTCGATTAGGAAAACAAACGAGCTGAGTGGCCAATTTGCCCGACGGTCCACCCAGTAAGCACCGAGAGTCCGAGAGATTGGCGACTCAGTGGCGAGAACTCGAATGAGTCGAATTTTTCTCGAAGGCTCGAAAACTCGAACTCGGCAATTTAATGACTCGCTGACTGAGCCGCCTGAGTCGGCAGTTTCGGCAATGCAACGACTCGCCGACGTCTGGCTCCGAGTGGCTCGGCCTGACTCATGATCAGTAAGGCCGGCTGACTCATGTCACGCACGGACCCCCGTACGTACTAGTGGCCCGGCCGCGATTTTCGCGCCGGGGGTGCAAGGGGGGAACCGGGATCTAATGAAAGAGTCCTAGTACACGCACGCACATGCGCAGAGTCCTCCCCTCGGGGTCGCGCGAAGCGCGCGACCCCTCGGCTCGGTCACGCGTGCTCGGCTGCGGGCAGCGGCACAGCTAGGCAGCGGCGCAAGCGGTTTTGCGGTGCAAGCTCAAGCACGAGTGCCGGGCAGCGTGCTCGGCTGCGCATGCGGGCAGCGGCGCGTGCTCGGTAGGCGGTGCTGCGGTGCAAGCTTGATGCACTGCGGCAGTGAAAAGTAGTCCAGGCGGCACGGGTACCGTGCGGCGTACGGCGCAGTGCGAGGAAGCGGAAATGTAGAGGAGACAGCTAGGGAGAAGTGGTTCCATGCAGAACCGCGCAAGGAAGAGCCCGGAGTGAGAGAGAAGTTGGTTTTCCCCTCGAAAACCACTTTTCGCGAGTTCGAGAGCAGAGCTGTCGAGAGAGAAAACTGGTCTTCCCCCCGAAAACCGCTTTTTGCAATTGCATGGACGCCCGCAGCGACAAACACGTGTCGCAACCCAATTTCGACTCATTTTTGTTGCAGACTGGCCCTCGAAAACGGCCTCATAGAAAAAATTTTGGCTGAAGCGAGGGAACGGGAAGCAAGCTGGGAGAAGCCCTTCGGTCTTCTTTCCCCCCTTGCAACTAGTAGGTACCGGTATTGACAGTGATGAGTCTCTAATACTAAGTTATAACTTATTACTTATGACGCATGCGGACACCCGTAAAAAAACTCAGTCTTCACGGGACGGCCGAGCCAAACTTTTTTGAAAAATCCTCGGTAGTTTGATTGAGGTCAGAAAACTTACCTTAGGGTTGTGTCAACGCATATGAGAACACAGTGTGGCATAACGTAAATTACATCACAATCACAAATTAAATTTTGACTTCAGATTTACAATTAGGTACCGCGTTTATTCTCGAAAATCTGCTGCGATAACGCCAGACACATTACCCCAAGTGAAACTGAACTCAAAATGTCAGCACGTTAATTTAATTAAAAACCGCAATTTTAATTTTGCCCAGCCGCGCGCGGATCGAAATCGATCGATCGAAAACCGGTTCCAGTTTGGGTTTTAAAGAAATTTAATGCATGCCACATGGATTCGCAGTCGTAGTGCGCGCCAAATGCGTGCGGAGTCACTGCGGACCCGGGACGCGATCGTAGTACTACGGTACCGTAGTACGTGCTACTACGTGGTACTACGTGCACGTGCTCGCAAATTGAGCCGATCGCGACGTACGTCGCAATCGCGAGCCCGGGCCGCGACGTCGACTTTGACTAGGACTCTTTCAGTGAGCTGTCGGGCAACTTCTATAAAACAAATTAAAATCGAATCGATCCGATCGACGGTCCGGTACCCCTCGGCCTTCGCCAGTACCAGACTACTACTACCGGTTCGATCCGATCGGACGTACCGGATTTTCCTTCACTCAGGTTGACGTGTCACAGTGTACATGTGTCACCGCGGGTACCGCGGCCGGTAGCGCCGCGCGCGCAGCGGCGCGCTGCGGCGCGCGCTGGCCGTGGCCGCCGCCAGTGCCCGCCACGCGGCGCCGTCGACGTCACGGCGTGGCGCGAGCCGCGCGACTGTCGCGTGAGTCGAGTTTTTCCCAGCAGTTTAAGCTGGCCAGTGGCGTGCATGGAAAGTGGCAGACAACGCCGTCACAACGGAAGTAACGGAAAGTGGCGGATAATTATAACGGACGTTTCCGGAAAGTAACGGACAGCTTATATTAATTAAGTGGCGGATAGCGAAAAGTAACGGAAAGTAACCGAAACACACTGCAGTCTAGCTGCAGGCCCGCTGATCATGATTCATGAGCAGCAGCAGCAGCTGTCGGTGCTGCAGTTGCGCTTAGCAACCGCGTACATACTAGTGCTGCTGCGCATGTAGCTAGCGCTGCTGCGCATGCTTAAGCTTGTGCAGACGACGGAGCACTGCGGCGCATCGATATCAGCAGGTGAATTCGAATTCGAAGTCAACGCACGCGAAAGCAGTGATCCTGATTTTGTCGAAGCCGCTGCTTATGAGCACCCGCTCCGGATCATGAAGTGCCCGGCGGCCGCGACCGTATATTTGAAGACGAAGCCGAGGAAGATTATTCGAATTCTTTTGTCCTGAAAACGTCCGGCGTTCTGGCAAACTGCGCAAGATTCGAAATATATAATAGCTAATTGTAACAGTTCCGATCTATAGCTAGATCTTCCGAAGCTCCGCTTCCGAAGCTCAAGATCTGAGAGTCTAGATCGAGGTCGGCGCGGCCGACGCGACGCGTATGGCGCTGACGTCAACGCTGCGCGTTTCTCGATTGGATTGAAGTTCAGCTGCAGCTGCAGATCTAGATCTACGTACAAGCAGGGGGGCAAGCCCCCCCGCACCCCCCCCATTTATTGAACTTGTATAATCTGCAATGTCAATGAATCGCAAATCTCGCAATTTCGCGAACGCGTACGTGAATCGCAGGGCTTCTCCAGTACTAGTCTCTGTGTGTGAAGTCTCTGTGTGAACGTGAATCGCGCCGCGGCACCATGAATTGTAATCGCGATATTCGCACTGCTGTCTCTGGTGGGCAGGTGCCACGGTGCGTTAATTATAATTTGCGCATGCGCTCTCATCGGAGCATGATTATAATTAATAACTGCACGTGCACATGTTGGACGCCGGCCTCGTCATTGATATATATCGTCACTATCGTGGCAGTCTGCCAGACATTCTCGTGGCAAAAGAATAATCACGATCCTAGGGCTCATGATCAGCTTCGTCTTCAAATTGCTACAGCCGCGCTACTTCGAATTCAGGGAAGCGGGCGCTTCGCTCGAAAACTAGATTACTAGCAGCATGCGCAGCCCGTTCACGTGCACAGATCTAGAAGGTCCGGTGCAGCATGCGCAGTTGCAGCACCCAGTGCCTGTACATGTGTGTACGCGGTTGTTCAGCCAACGACAGCTGCAAGCTGTAGCTGCTGTACAGCCCGTACGTATACTACGCCCGCGGTATATACGTAGTACGCCCCCGGCCATATGCATGCACGAATTCGAATGCAGCTGCAGCCTACAGGCTACAGCCTACAGCCTGAGGCTACAGGCTACAGCTTATACCAGTGATTACTTGCCGGCGTTTCCGTTACTTTCCGTTAACGTTATCCGCCACCTTCCGTTACTTTCGGTTATCCACCAGTGGCCGCCAGTGTCCGCCACTAGGACTTTCCGTGCACGTGCACACCAGTGACACCACTGGCCAGCTTAAAGCCTTGAACTGTTCGGAACTTCTTCGAAGTCGCAATTCCGGTACCTGGTACCGGACTCCGGGAGCAACTTCCGATGATAACAATGAACGTCATCGCCGACTCATCGGGATATTGGACCGATTCGTACCGCATCGCGTGAACTTGTGAAGGATTCGCGTCGCGATCGATTTCAACTTGGCAACGACCGATCGGACGGATTCAGCCGCTGAGCTGGCCAGCTGGCCAGCGCCCGGGCGGCGCCGCTGCATGGCAGTGCATGCCGGCGCGCGCGGCCGCGTCGCCCGTTGCGGCGGTGCCAGCGCGCCGGCTGGCCATGGGCGGCGGGCGCGCGCGGGCGCGGCGCCGGCTGTGCGGCCGCCGCCGCCCGCCGGCCGGTTGTCACGTGCACAGTGTGGGCATGCGTGCGCTCACTGCTCATGATCAGCTGCGCTGCGCATGCGCGTTCACGTGGCAGCCCACTGGCAGGCGCCGCCAGGCGGTGACAGCGGTGTTTTACTACTGGTCCGAACTCAAAGTGCCAATTGAGTATGAGGTCGGGAGTTTGAATAGGGGCTCCGTCGCGTACCGTAGACTCCGTAGTACGCTACTGCCAGCCTACTGGTACAGTGGTACGTATACTAGGCTAGTACGGGGCCTCTATCCTCAGTAACTACAGCCGCCTACTACGGGCCGCTGTGCGGCCGTCCGTGGCCGGGCTAGGCAGCTGCGCAGCCTGCAGCTGGCATGCTGCCAGGCTGTCTGGTTAACGTTGTGCCAGCCTCTGCCAGCCCAGCTAGTGCCAGGCTGCCAGCGCAAGCTTAAGTCAAGTGCGTTGGCCAACGCATGCGCAGTCACGCGCGTGCGCTGCGCGTTCACATGGCAGCCCACTGGCAGTCGCCGCCACTGGGCCAGGCCGCGACAGCGGTCTTCTACTACTGGTCCGTACTCAAAGTGCCAATTGAGTATGAGGTCGGGAGTTTGAATAGGGGCTCCGTCGCGTTTTGGCTCGGCTGTTGCGTACTACTCGTGTTTTTTTACGTGTGTGCGCTTGCGTCATAAGTAATAAGTTATAACTTAGTATACATGCTTCGAATTCCAGATCGCGAAAAAATTCATTACTGCGTGTAAGTTTCTTTCGAATTCGCGTGCGATCGCTATAGCTATGTCCGACGGTCATGATATCGATCATCAGTTAATGGGGGGGTGCGGGGGGGCTTGCCCCCCTGCTTGTTTAGAATACAAAATAATCCTCATTATTATAATCGTTATTGCCAACTTATTGGGGAAGGGAAATTGACGGCGAAGTGAAGTGGGGCAGATCTAGAGGAACAGACTCGGAAAATCGCGCATGCGATATTACCGGGAACATTAACAGTCTTTGGAGCCAGTGATGATGATTATTTCAGCGAGCGTTGGACTCAATAATCTCCTTCGAATTCGCTGCTCCCGGACTCCAGTCCCCCGAACCCGCTAGCGGTATTTGCCGCACCTTCGCCCCGCAGCGCAGGAGCTGACGAGGAGGTTCTCTTGTGATCGCGAACAGCTCTTGCAGACAAAAGAAGGGAAGCAGAGAGAGGGCTGGGGATAGAGGCGAGTGCAGGCAGATGGAGGGGCGAGCGGATGAGGCTCAGCTCAAAGCTTAAAGGGCGGAGGCGGGGCGGGGCGGGACGGGGCGGGGCTAGTTGAGGGTGCCGCGGCAGCGGGCGGCGCCGCAGAGGCACGGGATCTTCTCATCCTCGATCGGGAACTTGTAGTCGTACCTGCGGCGCGGTCGGTCGGACCAGAGAGGGCGGGAGGAGGAGGGTGGGGGGGTGAGGGGGGGTGGGGGGGGGGGGGGGGGGACGGACGTGATCTCCTCGCCGACGGCGATGTCGCGCTTGGCGTAGATCACGATCTTCTTCGCGCCGTCCACCGTGATGATCTTCGCCACGCAGTTCGGCTGCGTGCCCGGCGCCGCAGCCGGCGCTCGTCAGGACGAGGATAGAGGGGGCGGTGGAGAAGGCGGGGCCGGGGGCACGTCGCAGCAGTGGTTGATGAAGCGGGCGGTGTTGCCCTTCTTCGTGGCGTCCACGATGCTGTCCTCGTCGATGCGGAAGAGGTACGAGCTCCCGATGCCCACCTGCGCCCCGGTGAGGGGGGGGGGGGGGGGGGGGGGGGGGGGGAGGGGGGGAGGGCGGCGCGCCTTCTCGTAGGCCTTCTCGCGCTCGTCGGCGACCTTCTGGCGGATGACCTCCCCCACGTACTGCGCGAGGAGCGTCAGCGGGGAGCGCAACGCCTACAAGAGGGACGAGTCCATCTTATAAATAAATAATGATGTATAGACTTGTCCATCCATCGTATGATGCGATTATTGTTATTTTGAGAGGGACAGAGGGCGCGCCTCGATGACCATGTCGTCGCGGGAGATCGCCTCCAGCGCGAAGAGCCCTGCGGGGGAGTTGGAGCAGGCGGGGCGCGGGGCGCGGGGTCGGTCGGTCCGACGGGGGACGGACCCCACTCGTGGATGGTCGAGCGCTCGAACTTGAGGCGCTTCTTCCGCGACTTGAGCTGTCGTTGGCGGTCGAGCGGAGCCCGGTCAGAGGGGCGGGGCGGGGCGGGGCGGGGCGGGGCGGGGTCGTCAGAAGTCTAGAGAAGAGGTTGGAAGTCTAGTCCAGTCTAGAGATCTCTCCGGGGCGGGCGGGGCGGACCGCGCTGAACTTGGCGGACTCGGTGTCGGCCGCCTCGGCAAAGCCGCCCGCCTGCCAGCGGCGCTCAGCGGGGGCCGTCCAGCGGGGCGGGGGGCGGGGCGGGGGCGGAGCGCGGGCGGGCGGGCGCGCCTGGCGGCGGTTCTGGACGCGCTGCGTGCGGGCCGACGCGGTGACGGAGCGGTCGATGTGGAGGGGCACCGAGGCGCTCCCGCTCGAGACGGCGGCCTTGGGCCCGACCCGCCGGCCCCGCCGAGGCCGCCGCCGGCCACCGCCGAGGCGAGGCGCGCGGCGTCGCGCAGGCGCGAGACGGTCCGGTAGCGCGCCTCCTTCTTCAGGCTCTGCCCCCGCCCGCCCGCCCGCCCCGGTCAGACGGAGGAAGCGGCGGCGGAGGCGCAGGTGGAGGCGGTGCGCACCCTGAAGGCCGTGTAGTCCTCGCAGCGGGCGCAGCCCGAAGGGTTGACCGGCAGCTCGGGCTCCGCTGACTCTGCCGCGGCGGCGGCGGCGGCGGCGGCAGCGGCCGCCGCCGCGAACTTCTGGCGGGAAAGGACCTCGGGGTCGACCAGGTTGCTGCCCAGGCGCCGGTCAGCCAGCGAAAGGGAGAAAGAAAGGGGGGGCGAGGAGGAGGGCGGGGCGGACAAGGAGGGCGCGGCGGGGGGCTCGTAGACGTCGGCCGCCTCGCGGAGTTCGCGGAGGACTTCGGCGCGCGAGAGGGGCGCCGGCGGGGGCAGCCCCGGGGCGGAGCCCTCGGCGAGCTCGATGGTCGCCTTGATCCGCTGGCCGGCGGCGGCGGCCGCCTTGCGGGGCCGCACGGCGAGGTCCGCCACGGCGCCGCCTGCGTTGAAGGCCGGGATGCGCGAGTTGAGCTTCTGCAGCTCCCGGTCCGCCTTCGCCGACCGGCTCTTCGCCGCCGGCAGCGACGGCGGCGGCGGCTCCGAGAGGGCGAGCGGCGGCGCCCGGGGCAGCGGGGGCGCCGGCGGGAGGGCGGGGGCGGGGCAGCGGGGGCGCCGGGGCAGGGGGCGGGCGGCTCGGGGGCCCGCGCCTTCTTGGCCGGCCGGCGGACCTCGACGGGGCCCACGCGGCGGGCGGGGGCCCCCGGGGCGGGCGCGGGGGCCTCCCTGGCCTTCCCGGCCGGCTGCTGCTTGCCCTCGTCGCCCCAGAGGGAGGAGAGGACGATGTCGGCGTCGGCGTCGCCGGCCTCCTCCTCGCCCTCGGCGGGGGCGCTGCGCGCGGGGCTGTAGCTCCGCTCCCCGCTGCTGATGCTCGACGACGAGCTCGAGCGCGCCGCGCGGCCCCGCTTCCGGCCCCGCCCGCCCCGCACCGCCTCCTCTTCCGACGACTCCTCCGACTCGCTGCTGCTTCTGCTGCTGCTCGCGGCGGCGGCGGAGGCGGCGCCCTCCGGCCCCGAGGCCTCGTCCTCCGAGCGCGCCGCCTGCCGCCGGACGCGCCGCCCCTCCGCCGCCTCCGCCTGCGCTTCCTCCTTCACGGCCGGCGCGGCCGGCGGCGAGGCCGAGGGGGCGGGGGCCGACGCCGGGCGGCGGCGGCGGGGGCGCGGCTCGAAGCCGGCCTTGACGGGGATGCGGCGCATGGCGGGCGGGGCGGGCCGCGCCGGCGCCGGCGCAGCCGCGCCCTCCTCCGCCATAGCCTCCCGGAAGCCCTCGGCAGCTGCACGCCCGCGATCGCCAACTCCGGCGCCTTCTGCTCCCCGGCGGGGCCTCCCGCCCGCGGCGGCCGCGGCGGATGCGGCGGCGGCGGCGGGGGCCTTTGCGGCGCGCTCGGCGGCCTGCGCCGCCTGCTGCTGCTCGCGACGATGGCGGCGAGGCCGGCGGCGGCGGCCGAGCCGGCGGCGGCCGCGACCGCCGCCGCGGCGGCCTCGCCGCCGGCCTCGGCGACGCGGGAGGACTGGGCGGCGAGCCAGCGCCGCAGCGTCTCGAAGATCGTCTGCTGCACCACCGTTCGCTGCACGTCCCTCACCACCTGCGCGGCGCGGTTTAAGTTTGAAATTCGAGAATGCCCTGCGCGGGCGAAAGAAAGACACAGGGCGGGGCGGGGCGCGCCTGCTCGCGGATCTTGTCGCGGAGGGCGGCGGCGGCCTTGCGCAGCTCCGGCTCGAGCTTGCCCTCCATCTCCCTGGCCTCCCGCAGCGCCCGCTCCTGCGCCGTCTCCCGCGGCCGCTGCTCCTCTCGTCTCGGCTCTCGCCTCCGGTCTCCGTCCGGCCCCGGCCCGCGCCCGGCGGCGGCGCGCCCGCGGCGGGGCGGATGCGGCGGGCCCCAGCGGCTGAGCTGCGGCCGCGGGCCCCGCCGCTGGCTCCTGGACCGCGAGCGCGAGCGGGACCGGGATCGGGACCGGGATCGGGATCGGGAGGACCGACCGCTGCGGCTGCGGCTGCTGCTCCTGCTCCGCCCGCGCTGCGGCTGCGGCTGCGGCTGCGGCTGCGGGAACGACTCCTGCTGCGCGAGCTCCGCGACCGGCTGCGGGAGCGGCTTCGCGAGCGGCTGCGGCCGCGGCCGCGGCGTGGGCGCCTGCGGGGGATGGGGCGCGTGGGGCGGGGGCGGAGCGCGTCCGGGGCGGAGGGCCGGCGGAGGGACAGAGGGGGCGGCGCGGGCCCCTGCCGGGCCTGCGCGTCGATGTGGGCCTGGAAGGAGGGCGGGTACCTGGGCGCCGGTCAGCGGCGCGGGGGGCATGGCAAAAACGCGCGACCGGCACGCACTGGATGGCGGGCGGGAGGGCGGCGGGGGCGGGCCGGGGCGGGGGGCGGGGGCCGGGCCGGGGCCGGCGCGGAGAAGCGCTCGCTGAGCTTGAGGCGGCGGATTCCGTACTGGGCGCCCTGGAGCATGGCGATGGCGCGGTCCCTGTTCTGGCGCGTCCCGAACGAGACGACGAAGCCGGCGCCCTCCTGGCGCGCCGCCGTCGGCCCGAACGTCTTGAAGAAGGCCACGACCTGAGGGCGGCGGCTCGGGCCTGGGGTCGGGCGGGCGGGCGGGAGGCGCGGGGGCGCGGGCGCACGTCGTAGGGCGGGGTGCTGGCCGGCATGCCGTGGACGTCAAGCTCGAACTGGGTGTAAGGGTTCGCGGCGGGGGGCGGCGGGGCGGCGGGGCGGGCGTGGGGGTGGCCGGGGCGGGGGCCGGGCGAGGGAGATGCCGGGGGCGGGGGGAGGACGGCGGGGTCGACGAGGGGGCGAGGGCGAGGACGAGGTCGCGGGCGGGGATGCGGGCGGGAGGTCCTGGGCGGTCAGGGCCGCCCGCGGGCGCCCGGGCCGAAGCCGGCGGCGGCGAGGAGCGCCGGCATGCCCGGGATGGGGAGGATGTCGGAGAAGCGGATGTCGGCGTGCGGCGCCGACGTGAACGTCGCGTACATGATCTGCACCAGCCCGAGCTCCGCGCCGGTCGCCGCCCGCGTCGGCGGGGCGGCGGCGGGCGCGGCGGGGGCGAGGCCGGCATGGCCGGGGGCGGGGAGAGGGAGGCGGCGGAGGAGAGGGGCGAGATGCGCGCGGCGAGGAGCGCCGCCTCGTCCTCCCGTCGGGGGAGCCGCGGGGCGGGGCCGGGGCGGGGGCGGCGGGGCGGCGGGGCGGGCTCGGGGAGGGGCGGGACTGGAGGGAGCGAGGGCGGCGGAGAAGGCGGCGGGGGCGTCCAGCGCGAGGAAGCCGGCGTCCGTCGAGGACTCGTCCACGTCGTACGGGCCCAGCACCCGCGGGGGCGCCTCCGCCTCCGAGTCCAGCTGCGCGGCGGCGTGGGCCGGGCGGGGCGGGGCGGGGCGGGCGTGGACGGACGGCGTCGCGGAGCTCGCGGATGTTGGCGCCGGCGAGGAGGCGCCGCCCCTCGAGGGCCGCCCCGTCGTCCTCCGCCCACGCGTCGTTTCCCCTGACGGTCGGCGTCGGCGGCGGCGGCGGCGGCGGCGCGGGGCGGGCGCGGGCGCGGTCGTCGGGGCGCGCACGGGGCTGCCTCCTCTTCCTCGGCCGGGGCGTGCGGCGCGGGGGCGGCGGCGTGCGCGGCCGGCTCGTTCCAGCCCTCGCTCGTTTGCGCTGCGCCGGCCGTCCCGCCCCGGATCAGGCTGGGCCCCGAGCGCAGCGGAGCGGGGCGGACCGTCGGCGATGCAGCGGACGGCGACCAGGACGGCGGAGAGGTCGCGCCCGCGGGGCCGCGTCGTCGCGTCGTACGCCATCTCATGCAGCCGCCCTGCTCCGGCTGCTCAGCGGGGCGGGGCGGGGTGGGGGCGGGCGGGCGGGGGAGGCGGGGGGCACCCTCGGAGTCGGGCACGACGTCGATGCGCTGCCCGAAGATGCTCTGTCCGTGCATGCACCGCACCGCCTTCCCCAGGCTCTCCTCCGTCTTGTACCGGATCTGAGGCGCCGCGCCGCCCGCCTCAGAGCGCGCGCGCGATCCGGGGCGGGCGTGCGGCGGGCGGGCGGCACCCGCGCGAGGCCGACGTGGGGGGCGCCGTACAGCTGAACCAGCTCGATCTGGGGGTCGGTATGAGGGGCCGGGCGCGGGGCGCGGGGAGCGGGAGGCGGCGCGGGGCGCGCACGGCGCCGTAGCGGCCGAACTCGTCGACCGCGAAGGCCTCGTCGACCTGGGGCGCCAGGTTCGTAACGAAGGCCGTCCGCCGCCGCTCCGCCGCCGTCCCCGCCGACGGGTACTTGCGCGCCTCCTGCCCCGCCCCGCGTCAGCCAGCCAGCCGCGGACGCCGCCGGGGCCGCCGGGGCCGCCGGGGCCGGGGAGGAGGAGGACGACGACGCCGCCGCACCTTGGCGGCGGCGGAGTTCTCGTCGTACTCGAAGGCTGGGACCTCCAGGGGCGGGATCCTCTGCGGCGAGGCGGCCCGCCGCACCGCCGCCGGCAGCCGCGCCTCCGGCCGCGGGTCGGAGACGGCCGGCTCCTCCTCCTGTTCGGGGGCGCCGTGAGCGAGCGAGGGGGCGGGGGCGGGGGGCGGGCAGGGGCGGGCGGACGCCGGGGCAGCGGCCGTCGACGCGGTAGACACGGCTGATGCCCAGCGTGTTGAGCAGCGGGTCCACCTCCGAGCGGTGCCCCGTGCTCAGGCTGCCGCCAGCGTCGGCAAGGCCAGCGGTCGGGCGGGGCGGGGCGGGCAGAACAGACCTGGGGTCGTGGAGCAGCTTCCAGTCGCCGCCGCGCTGGACGCAGGCGTAGCGCAGGCCGTCGTCGAAGGTGACGACGCGGTGGTTGGGCCGCTTGGGCCGGTCCTGCTCCCGCGGGTCCCACTCCGGCCCCGCCGCGCTGTTCGGCGAGTCCGGGGACGGCGACCGAGGCGGCTGGCCCGTCGGCGAGGGCGAGGGGCCGCCCCCGGGCCGCGGGGAGCGCGGAGGGGTCGGCCGGGGAGGCGAGGCCGACGGGGGGGCGTCGGGCGAGCGCTGGGGCGGCCCCCCTGGGCTGGCTGCCGGCGCCAGCTGCGGCTGCCCCGCGTGGGCCGCGGGCTCGCCCTTTTCCTCACTCTTCGTCGGCGCGGGGGGGAACGCGTGCGGCCCTTCAGCGTGGGCCCCCCCGCGCCCATGAAAATCCGGCGGCCACCCGAGGGGCGGCGCTCCAAGCCCCGGGCCCGCCGGCCCGGGGCCGCCGCCCCATGCCGCGGCAGGGAAGCCGTACGGAGCGGGCGGGCCCATCTGTTGCCAGCCGAACGGGCCGGGCGGGCCCATGCCCGGAGGGCCCATGCCCGGAGGGCCCATGCCCATACCAGGAGGGCCCATGCCGGGCGGGCTCATGCCGGGAGGGCTCATGCCCGGAGGGCCCATGCCGGGCGGGCCCATGCCGGGCGGGCCCATGCCTGGAGGGCCCATTCCGGGCGGGCCCATGCCGGGCGGGCCCATACCATGAGGGGCCATGCCGGGAGAGCCCATGCCCGGGGGTCCCATGCCCATGCCGGGCGGGCCCATGCCGGGAGGACCCATGCCGGGAGGGCCCAGAGGCTGGCTGGGGAAGGGGCCGGAGACGGGGATGGGCCCGGGGCCCGGCGCGTGGTCGGGAGCGGGGGCCGGAGCCGGAGCGGGCGGCGCGGCGGCGTTGCGGACGGCGATGGCTGCGGCCGCCCGGGCGAACTGAGCCGCCGTCGACTCGTCCCCGTCGATCTGCCGGCCCGGCGGCGTCGGCGGCGGCGTCGGCGGGGCGCCACGGGGCGGGGGCGGGCGGGCGGGCGGGGGGCGGGGACAGTACCTGCATGTCGTCGTCGGCCGGCAGCTCGCCCGACGACAGCTCTGCGGCGGCGGCGGCTCGGGCGCGGGCGCGGGCGCCAGCTCGGGGCGGGGCGGGGCGGGGGCCGGACCGGCGAAGAACTGGGCGGCGAGGGACTTGGCCCCTTGCCCTTGCCCTTGCGCCTGCGCGGCCTCGCCGCCCTTGGCCCACGCGGGAAGGGGCCCCGAGGCCACGGCGAAGGGCGGCTGGCCCCCGGGCCTCGCGGCGCCGGCCGGCCTCGGCTTCACCAGCTGGCCCTTCGTGTCGATCTTGAACGCGATCTTTCTCTCCTCCCTCTGCTGCGCCGGCTCCTCTCTCGCTGGCTCGGGCGCCGCCGCGGCGGCCGCCAGCTCGGGCCCCGCCGCCGGCGGCGGCGGCTGAGGCTCCTGCACGCCCGACTCCGGAGCCTTAGGAGCGGCGTCCTCGTCGACCCGCCTCCGCTGCGGCTCCCGCTGCTTCTCCGCAGCCGCCGCAGCCTTGCGCGAGCCCGCCCCATTCTCCCCGTCGCCCTCCGGGGCCCGCCGCTTGCCCTTGCCCCCCGGGGGCGGCGCCCGCCCGCGGCCTGCAGGGCCGCCGCGCCTGCGCGAAAGGTGAGAAAAAGGAAGGAGAAAGGAAGGGCGGCGAAAGCGGGGCGGACCTCGCGGACGGAGCGGCGGCGCGGGGCGACCCTTCCTCGGAGGAAATGGAAGAAACGGGCGAGTACGTCCCCAGCGCCTTGGCTCCCTTGCGGTCACGGTCGCGGGAGGGGCTGCGCGAGCGCCCTCGGCTCCGGGAGCGCGAGCGGGATCGGGAGGAGCGCCGCCGGGGCGGGGAGCGAGAGTTCGGGCGGCGACCGGCGGGACGGGGCGGGGAGCGGCGCCCGGGCGGCCGGGGCCGGCCGCGCCCCGCGCCGGGCGGAGAGCGGGCGCGCGGCTCGGGAGGGGTTCGAGAGCGGACTCGGGGCGGTGGCGGGGAACGAGGACGCGGCGGTGGCGGGCTTCGGCCGCGCGGAGGCGGCCCGGGCGGCGGCGGCGAGATCCCGCGCTCCGGAGAAGCTATTGGAGAAGGCATATCCCGCCAATACGGCGGCGGCGGCGGGCGATCGTAGAAGCCCGGCCGCGCGTACGGGTCAGGCGGTGGCGGGGGCCTGTCATAGAAGCCGCGCGGCGGCAGCGGCGGGCCAGGAGGCATCGGAGGCGGAGTGAGCCTGTGGTATGGCTCGTAGCCGCGGCCGGGCGGACTGCGGTTGAGCGGAGATGCAGGTCGATGAAGGAAGGGCCGACCGCCGGGAGGAGGCCGGAAGCGCTCGTCGTTCCGGTCATCCCGCCACGCCGGTTCCGCGTCTCGCTTCGCCGGCGGCGGTGCGGGCACTTCGTCAGGCAACTCGCCCTCCTCCGCCTCGCCTTCTTCCCGTTCCGGCTCCGCGGGCTTCACGGCGGTTGTAGCTTGAGGAGGAGGGTTGATGGGTGCCGTTGCAGGCGCTGTTCTTGTAGGCGCGAGAGGCGGGGCGGCCTTCGCCTGGCCCTCGTCGGCCTCGCCCTCCTCAAAGTCCACCATCGTTCGCGCTGAGAGGACGTTCCACGATAGATGTATCGCGCTTTGGACAACGTCGCTTGCGCCGATCGTACGCGCTGGCGCCGCTCGAAGATGAGCGAGGCGCGGTTGGGTCCAACTGGCGCAGAACCGCTGGACGGCCTCCTACGCAACGTTCCGGCGCGTTCGAGGCGCGTTCCGGGCTTTGGCGCGCGGACCCGGGTACAGTGCGATATCGAACACCCCGCCCTCGTGTGAAAGCAGACGTCCGGGCGTTCGTCGTTTCTCAGTGCCCGCTCCCTGATCCCAGAGAGCGGTGACAGCGGAAGCGGCGCCTTGCGCACCCGATCTCCAGGTGTTGAAGGCGATTGCCTCTGAGGCTCAGCGACCGCGCGCAACATCTGATATCGAAAGCACGGTGCGATATGAACCCATGCGGCGCCGCGCCCGCGAAGTCTTACGCGCGCGCGCGGTCTTTTGCAGCGATGAGCATCAACCAGCCAGTTGGCCAGAAGCGCCTTACGAACGTCGCCGTTGTGAGGCTGAAAAAGGGCGGTAAGCGCTTCGAGATTGCCTGCTACAAGAACAAGGTCGTCTCCTGGCGGCAGGGCGTGTGCGCGGCGCCTCGCGCGGCTCTGCTCAGTGGGAAGATGCCCTCGCCGACTGGTGCCGCAGTGAAAAGGACATCGACGAGGTCCTGCAGACCCACACGGTCTTCATCAACGTGAGCAAGGGCCAGTTTGCGACCAAGGAGGACATCGTGAAAGTGTTTGGCACTGAAGATCAGTCGAAGATCTGCCTAGAGGCGCGCTCTCCGACCGTCGCCGCGCCGGCGCCGGCCCTCCGCGCCGCCGCAGCTGAGGCCCCGCTCAGATTCTGGCCAAGGGGGAGCTGCAAGTGTCGGACAAGGAGCGGGCCGTGGAGCTGGACAGCCGCTTCCACGAGATCGCGACGATAGTCGCAGAGAAGTGCATAGACCGCACGACGCAGGCGAGCGAGCGAGCGGGCGCCGGGGGCGGGGGCCCTGGGCCGGCCGCCTGAGCTGACGCCGGCGGGCGATCGCGAGCAGAAGCCGATGCCGGTAACGCTGATCGAGAAGGCGATGCGAGACATGCACTACTCGATCAACCCCAACAAGAACGCGAAGCAGCAGGCGCCGCCGCCGCGCCGCCGCCGCGCCGCGCCGCCGGCGCCGCCGCGAACCCTGACCCGACCCGCGGCAGGCCCTGGATCTCATCAAGCTGATCCAGCAGAGGCTGCCCGACCTCCAGCGCGCCGAAATGCAGATCAAAGTTCGCCCCGCCCCGTCGTCGCCGCCCCAGCCTCCGCCCCCGCCCCGCCCCTCGGCCCCTGAGCGCGTACCCCCGCAGGTGATGATCCCCGAGGCACTGGCAAAGAAGGTGCCGCCGAAGCCGAAGCGCTCCGAGCCTCCCCCCCCCCCCCCCCCCCCCCCCCCTTTCCGAAACCGAGGGCGCCCGGCGCAGGTGAAGGCAGAGCTGCAGCCGCACGTGACGACGAGCCTGGGCGACAAGGTCGACGGGGGCAAGCTCCACTGGGTGCGTGCCTGCGGTCCCTGCGGCCTTCGGGGATCGGAGCACCCCCCGCTCACTCACCGCGCCTCGGGATCGCAGGTCTTCCAGATCGACCCGGGCAGCTTCCGGCAGGTGCGGGCCTCGCGGCGGGGCGGGGCGGGGCGCCGGGCGCCACGCGGCGTGGCCGACGATGCCGGCGGCCGCGAGCGTGCAGGTGGACGAGGCGGTGCGGGGGGCGGCGGGGGCCTCCCTCGAGATCCTCAACCTCGCCGCCCGCCAGGAGGGCGACGACGCGTTCGAGTAGCGCCGCCCCCGCCCCCGCCCCACCAGCGCTTTAGCTGGGGGCTGGGGCTGCCTCCGACGCCCGCACCCGCGCGCTGGCGCGCTGGAGGCACCCACTCCCCGTCCCCAGGCCCCGCCCACCGCCTTGTCGCCTCCGGTTCTCGAAGAGTACCACTACAAGCTCATATGACTGACTGCAGCGGAGTTCGAGGGTGCGCTAGCGTAGGGCGCCCCCCGCCGGGCCCCGGCCTGGCCCCCGCATGTGGCCGGCGCCGCGGCCGCGCGCGCGCGCCGCGTACGTATACTATAGCTAGTCGGTGCGACGGGTACGTATACGTTTATACGCAGTGCTACGCATGCGCATCTAACTAGTAAGTTACTAACTAGCAAGTTAACGTTATATAATTAGAGTCGAGCAGCGGCCCGGCCCGCGGCCCTTGCAATTGCAATTGGCCAAGGGCGCGGCGCCGCCGCGCGCCGGCGCCGCGGCGCCCGCGGCCGGCCGCGCGGCCCGGCCGCGGCAGGCCCGGCGGCGGCCCGCCCCGCCGGCGGGCCCGGGCGCCTGCCTGCAGCTGCACTAGTACTTGCACGCTGGCTTGCGCGCGAGCCTCGGAGTCCAGAATCCAGATTCGGATCAAACCTTGAAGCCTCAGGGCCTTGAAGTACTAGTTGCACCGTACTTGCCAAGTTGCACGTCGCCGAGTCGACCCGGCCGGCCCGAGCCGCCCCGGTCCCGAGTCCCGACGGCTTGGCGGCCGGACCGTACGTATACGCCGTAGCGACAGAACGCTCATGTTAACTGATCTAGAGCAAAACTGTCCCCCGCGGAATCGATGTCGCGGCGCTGCCGGCCAGCCAGCCAGCCGGGCCTCCGGGGCCTCCTGAGCTTCCCTCTAAGTCTCCTGACGCTGGCTTCTGAGCTTCTCCTGAGCTTCCCCTGAGCTTCCTGAGCTTCCCCCTAAGCTTCTACGACGGCGCAGGTGCAGCTGACGACGGCGAAGCAGCGGACGGCGGCGCGGGGCCTCTTCCAGTCCGGCGGCTTCGCCTCCGTCCTCCGATCGCGTGCCTCCACGGAGCCTCGCGGAGTCTCGACTCTCGAGTGCGCAAAAACTCCGGTGCCGATTCACACGTGCACTGCCGAACCACGCCATTGGCCAAGTTGGGGGAAAAAGATTCACTTGCGTGTTTTTTTTCAAAAAAATGCAATTGTCGAGTCAATGTCGACCTCGACGGCGAGTCGACGCGCGCGTACGTCACCCAGCTGTTAACGTTGCCCCGCCGCCGGGCCGCCGGCCCGGCGGCGGCCGCCGCTCAGCGGCTAGCTACAGCGCCGCCGCCGCCGCGGCGCTTGCCAAGTTGCCAAGTTGCCGGCTCTAGATCTGGCTGTTCACAGATCTAGACTCGCAGTCAGAGTCTCGAGCCTCGACTCATCAGAGACTCAGAGGCACCTTCAAAAGCTTAAATTCGGATTGTAAAAGAAGTTAATACAATCATGAGATGCGCTAATTAAGAAGCCTAATTTTTTAAAGATGAAGTCTAGTCTCTCAGAAAAAGTTCAGAAAATGGCAGTAATCTTCGCTGATCTTAACTTGTTACAATCTTTCCATTCACGCCGGCGCCACGCACAGGATTTGACTCATTTGAGAACTGCAGAGTCTGCAGCTGAGAGCCTGAGACTCCTGAGAGTCTAAATATGTGCAAGCAATCAATGATTGAGCGTCAGAGACGGCCGGACTTGATAATGATTCATGACAAGGTTAACAATTCTCAATGACAATTAAGCTTGCGCCCGTTCAAAAAAAGACAAGCGTTTAATTTTGTCGACGTCGACGTCGATCGCGATATCGCCGAGTCGATCAGCGACTGTTGACGTCGACGTCAGCTGCATGCAGGATGCAGCTGCGCATGCCGCAGTGCAAGTTCAACGGTTGTACTGAACTTGTACATGTGCAACCTTAACTTAGTAACTAAAATGCATTGTTTCTCACTGAGTCATGGACGTACTACGGTACGTCGACAACTTTCTGTTGATTATAAAAACAACGACTTCAAGAATTCGATATCGATCGAATGAAAACCGCGCCGTTTGGGCAACTTACCTTCGCTCAGCTGCATCATCCTGCCTGCAGGCTGGGAGCGGGCTCGCGATCGCGAGTCGCGAGTCTCGCGACAGCGGTAAAACATGCAATTATCCAGCGTGACTTTATTTCGGCAAAACCCGAAAAATGTGCCGAAATTGTGGTTCATCGGCATCATATTTTCGTCAACACAGCCAGTCCGTCTAGGTGGCGGGTACTATGATCCCTCTTCTGCCTTACATCTGCACAATTCTGGCAGTTTCAAATATTCGGCGCCGCAACTTGGCAAGGCTATATATGCGGCCTAGGCGCCGGCCTCTGCCGAATAGCGCCGAATATTAACTTTTAGTAAGTGCCCGCCGGAGATTTCGTGTTTTAAAAATTTACAGTAACGTCGACGTACCTCGGTCGACGTCGACGTCGACGTCAGAGTTAAATATTTGCATGCGCATGCATATGCGCAGGCCCAGGTGCAGGGAATCGAAGAGCTCACGCGGCATGCGCACACTCGGAACCGACACAGGCTAGGCCGGTTGACGCCCAGCTGTTACACTTATGCTTGTACCCCCGGCGGGCCGCGCAAAACTTGCGGAAGCAGTACTAGTCATCAGCGGATCACGGTTGCGACATTAACGCCGAGCACGCGCGGCGACTCCCTAGCAGCGGTACAGCAAACCAGCACCGCAAGCAGCCCGAGGACAGCGCCAGCAGTCATAACGCCGCTTCGTCGGACGTCGGCCTTGCTCATTCGGGCTCGCCATCGGCCGCCGCAGCCCAGCACAACGCAGCACGATGTCCTCCGCAATTACAGACCGCAACCAGAGCCCAGTGCGTGCCGCCCGCGCGGCCCGTTGACTGAACCAAAATTCATCTGACATGTGCGCAGCCAGCAGAGCCGGCCCCGCTCGAGGGCGAGCAGCTGCAGAACAAGCCCAGCGAGGTATACTTTCTGTAGCCGCGCCAGCTCGCCCGCCAGCCGCGCCCCCGTCTGACAGGTTATACTCACAGGTTGATCGCGACAAGCAGAAACGGCGGGCCCAGCCCGCAGCGCCCCGGTCGGCCTTCGTAATCTTCAGAACTGGTCAGTAAACCATGTTTATAGTTGTCTTGAGGCTCGCCCCAAGCCGAGCCTAGACCTCCCGCTTCGTCCCCTTCCTAGCCCGACCGAGGCAAAGTCTAGTCTAGCGGCTCGCGCAGACTGTGTTCTCGAGACTCACACGCTGTACGCAACGCGCAGCTGTCCGTCAGAGCATCCGCGCACAGGTACGCGTCGCGTCAGGTCCGGTCCGGTCCCGCGACGCCCTCGTTCTCACGAGTCACGACCGGCGGCCGCAGAACCCCAACTTGGGGTCAGAGGCCATTTCAAAGATCATCAGCGTTCACTGGCGCAAGTTGAGTGCTGCCGAGCAGAAGGTGCGAGCTGAACCTAGTCACGCGCCTCTTCCCCTCCGGACTTCGTCGCTTCGAAGTGGGCTGAACCCAAAGAAGAGCGTTTTTGAATAAAAACATCGCACTAGAATAGCACGCGTATTCTCTCGCCAGCGCTCAGTCGAACTGATCCGTTTCTCGCAGCCGTACTTCGAGGAGGCCGAGGAGGACAAGGTCCGCTACCAGCGGGAGGTGGCCGCATACGCCGCCAGCCTCGCCGTCGTTGCCGTCGTCTCTCCCAAGGAGGAGGTGCCTTCACTCCGGCCGGCCGCGGGGCGCTCCTTCGCTCGCACGCTGACACGCGGGGCAGTCACCGGGCGCCGCTGCGCCGGTCGGCGCCGACGGGGAGAGCAGCCGCCCGAAGCGCCGGCGCATCGCGTCGCGCCGCGGTGTGAACCCGCTCTTCATCGACTCGCCCGCCGAGGCGATCCCGGAGGTCAAGCGCGAGCCGGCGAGCGTGCCCCCGTCGTACGCGTCGGGCTCGGTTGAGAGCTACTCCTCCGACGACACGAGCCCGCGGCTCGACACGCCCAAGGCGCACGGCTCCCCGCGCGAGTCGTCCGCCCCTTTCCTTTTCGTTCCTTTTCCTCGCTTCTCTGAGCGTCCCCGAGCAGCGTCGTCTTCGACTTCGAGGACCAGGACAACGAGGTGGCGTCCCTGTCGGGCAAGCGGAGGAAGCGGGTCGGGGCGCGCTCGCACGCGCCGGGCTGCATGTGCCCCTTCCACCGCAAGGGCAGCGAGGGCGAATCGGAGGAAGAGGAGTGCGCGGCGCTCGCGCAGCACGCTTCCGCGTCGGCGTCGGCGGGCCGGCGGATGGGCGTGCACAGCCACGGCCCCAACTGCAAGTGCAAGTATCACTGCGCGCAGCGCGGCGAGCGCTGGGTGCAGAAGGGCGCCACCGCCGGCTCCCCGCGCCGCCAGAGCGACGCCGGCGAGGGCTATGGGTCGGAGGGATCGTCCCGCCAGCAGCAGCAGCAGCAGCGGCGGCGGCGCCCGGAGGGCCGCGTCTGGGCCGACGAGGAGCGGAGCGAGGCCGAATCGGACGTGGAAAGCCTCGTGCCGGAGACGGACGAGAGCGACCAGGAGGAGCTCGAGGCCGCCTCGCTCCCCTGGGGCCTCGACACGCTCATCGCCGTCTCCTCCAAGTACTGAGCCGCCTCCACGCGTTCACCGTCTCTTTCATCGTTTTTGAAATCGCGGCCCTCCATAATTAATTCCAGACCCCCGCCTTCATTCACTCCGATCCTTACGTATAATATGTAGTAGTACCTTGATACGTATACCGGCATTCTCCGTCGCTCCTCGAGCGACTTCAAGCAGTCACGTGGCTGGCCTCAGTTCCAGCGTTGTTTAACGTAGGAAGCTTTGAAATCGACCATCAAATGCGCATACAGATCTAGGGTATACGTAGTAATAGAGATGTAGAGCACAGTGTCCTATTTTTCTATTGCGTGGGCGGCTCGCTCGTTTAAGCCTAATGATGTTGCAGCTAATTGTTTAGAGATGTTTTCTGCCCCGCCTTGCAGTGGGTGGTCAGTAAAGGCCGGCTGCCGACAGTCACTGAGTAATTTTCTATGTGTGTAAGCTTGCATCGCTTTCTGAAGGCTAGCGGTTTGATCCATGATGTGGGGCTTCAAAGCGCCCCTAGTGTAGTGCACTGTAGTCTCCGAGGCTCTTAGTAACTCTGTGAAGTGTTCATTTTTTGTCGTTCGCATGTATGAGTGCTCCTAGGTCTAGTGCTAATCATCGATTATTGGATAGTCAATCGCTTGTGTGTGTATTGCATTGCGTTCATGTTGCATTCGTATGATAGTATTAGTTCTCTATTTAATTATGACCTTGAACACGAGCACGGCCCCAACTGCAAGTGCAAGTATCACTGCGCGCAGCGCGGCGAGCGCTGGGTGCAGAAGGGCGCCACCGCCGGCTCCCCGCGCCGCCAGAGCGACGCCGGCGAGGGCTATGGGTCGGAGGGATCGTCCCGCCAGCAGCAGCAGCAGCAGCGGCGGCGGCGCCCGGAGGGCCGCGTCTGGGCCGACGAGGAGCGGAGCGAGGCCGAATCGGACGTGGAAAGCCTCGTGCCGGAGACGGACGAGAGCGACCAGGAGGAGCTCGAGGCCGCCTCGCTCCCCTGGGGCCTCGACACGCTCATCGCCGTCTCCTCCAAGTACTGAGCCGCCTCCACGCGTTCACCGTCTCTTTCATCGTTTTTGAAATCGCGGCCCTCCATAATTAATTCCAGACCCCCGCCTTCATTCACTCCGATCCTTACGTATAATATGTAGTAGTACCTTGATACGTATACCGGCATTCTCCGTCGCTCCTCGAGCGACTTCAAGCAGTCACGTGGCTGGCCTCAGTTCCAGCGTTGTTTAACGTAGGAAGCTTTGAAATCGACCATCAAATGCGCATACAGATCTAGGGTATACGTAGTAATAGAGATGTAGAGCACAGTGTCCTATTTTTCTATTGCGTGGGCGGCTCGCTCGTTTAAGCCTAATGATGTTGCAGCTAATTGTTTAGAGATGTTTTCTGCCCCGCCTTGCAGTGGGTGGTCAGTAAAGGCCGGCTGCCGACAGTCACTGAGTAATTTTCTATGTGTGTAAGCTTGCATCGCTTTCTGAAGGCTAGCGGTTTGATCCATGATGTGGGGCTTCAAAGCGCCCCTAGTGTAGTGCACTGTAGTCTCCGAGGCTCTTAGTAACTCTGTGAAGTGTTCATTTTTTGTCGTTCGCATGTATGAGTGCTCCTAGGTCTAGTGCTAATCATCGATTATTGGATAGTCAATCGCTTGTGTGTGTATTGCATTGCGTTCATGTTGCATTCGTATGATAGTATTAGTTCTCTATTTAATTATGACCTTGAACACGAGTCGTTAAACGCTAATCGGATCTCGAGCACTGATCATGATCGTGAATCGCCGAGTCGCGCCGCGGCGAAACAAATGTGACTCAGTGTCACAGTGTTAAAGAACGGAAGCTGTCGAGGTTCGAATAATTTTGGATCATCATGGCATCATGGCATCTCAGCCTGGCCATGGCAGAGTACTAGTCGACGTCTAGATTTGCATCAGCTGCAGGAGTTCTACATCGCCCAATTTATCTCTCCGACCATCATGGAATCGATATCCCTCGCTAGGCCTCCCTCCCTGCCCGGCCGGCGCTGGCGCGGCCCCGGCGCCCCCGGGGCCGGGCCGCGGCACGGTCATGATCACATTAACATTTGAGTTCGCTCAAGATGATACGGATCATCTGCATACAGTGTCTCGCCTGAACGGCAATACCGAGCTGAATCAAACTGCTAGCTCATCAGCTATCTAAGAACACGGAAACTAGTCCTGCTGAGAAATGAAAGGCCTGCTGAAACCTAACAGGGCGCGACGCGGGACTGGCCCCCGCGGTACACCCGGCCCCGGCCCTCGAGTCGAAGGGCAGGGGCGCTGAATCTCGGCCTGTGAAACTGGACTTGAAACCTAAGGGACGGTCCGAATGCAGGTAGCGAAACGAGCGAGCGAGGCGAGCGGAGGGGGTCGCCGCCGTGCCCCAGGCCCGGCCCATCACTGGGCCTTCTTGGGGTGGCCGGCGCTGGCGCCGCCGGAGGAGGGCGAGAGGGGCCCCCCGCGGGGCCGCGACGCGGCCGGGGGCGGCGTGATGGAGCCGGAGAGGTCGATGGGGCGGAGCGGGGGCGTGTGGGGCGGGGGCGCCCCGAGCCCGTCGGTGTCCGATCTGCGGAGGCGAGGGATCAGACGGAGCCGAGCCGAGGCGAGCCGAGCCGGCTCGGCTCGGCTCGGAAAAAAGGTCTATATATGATATTTGATTCTCGATAATGGTCTTTTAAAAAGAGAATTTTCTAAAAATCTATACATACATATAAGATATTTGATTCTCGATAATGGTCTTTTAAAAAGAGAATTTTCTAAAAATCTATATATATGAGGGCCATCAATGGGCCAAACGCGAAAAGTCAACTCCGAGAGCTCGAGACTCGGAAGTGACGCTTGGATTGCGGAGGTTCTTATAACCGCCGCAACAGCTGTGGGGGTACCCCCTCCGAGGCTGGCGATCGCGGCGATCACGACCCTGGCGATCGCGATTTTCTCCCGATCGCGACCCTTTTCGATCGCGATTTCGAGATCGGGGACATTAATGCGATCGCGAGAAAGGAAAAATCGGAAAAGGCCGAAAAGTGCCGTTTTCACGCGTGAAATCGATCGAAAACGAGGGTTCGAATCCCGGGCCCGGATTTGGACTTGGTCAGAATCTCGAGTCAAAATGGGAGAAAAATGTGACCTGGGACTTGGGACTTGGGACTTGGGACTTGGGACTTGGGACTTGGGACTTGGGAAGAGTTGGAATCAGAGTCTGGACCCAAAAGCGGGGAAATTTTCGGACGGGGAGAAAAATGTCAGGCAATCTCTATTACGATTTTCCCTTTGAGTTGAATATGGCATTCGAGAGGTTGCGCGAGTTCTGGCGTTGGCACCTCACGGGACATGACATCCCCGACGTAACACCAGAGCCCAACACACAGGGCGTGCTTGAAGTCATCCGTCAATATCCGCGTCGATTCAATGAATGGATTGAGTTCCACGCGACGAGCCGTTTCCAGAGCCTCCCCGAGGCCATACGCGAAAATTTCGTGAGGCTGGTGGGACCAGGCTACGACAACCCTAACAATCATAGACCACGCCCAGCTGGCGTGACACGCGAAGCTCGAGAAGACCGTAGACTTTTCCGCAGGGAATTGAGAGAGGATAGACGGAGGCTTTCAATGGGGCTCCCGCAGATTGTGAGGGGGTACAGCCCGGATTACGAGACTTACCAAGAATTGTACGGCTTCGAAAATCCCTTTGAGAGGGCACTACCAGGGTGAGGGGCCAGGGGGGCCCCTGAGGGTGTACCCCCGGCCCGAGACTCGACCTTCGGCGGACGCACTCGGGCGATTTCCGTCAGGCCGGCTCCCTTTTTCTGCCTTCGGTCCAACGCTAAATTTGGCTTTTTTCAGGCCAGTTGGCAACGTTTTCCGTTGCGAACTAGACCGCGAAAAAAATCGCCCACAAAACCGCGGTCCGCCGCCATTTTGGCTCACTCTTGAAACGGGTTCGCCGCCTTCTCTCAGCCCAAGGAAACCCCGCCTCTCCGAATTTTCACAAGTCCGCCCTCACAGTCACCTCACGTTTTGCCTTTGCTGATTTCTTTTCCCTTTGCGCAGATGTCGATTCCCGCTGAGCTTGCCGAGGACTTCGCCTTTGTCCAAGCAACGTGGGCTAACTCCGGTGGCACTCAAGGGGCTACCCCTGAGATGGAGCAGCGCGCCGACGCTCTGGGGTACATCTACAATTATGCCATCTTACGCGCCACTGGCCCCGAAGTGCAACTTCTCCCCAAGTCCGCCTTCACGTCCAAGGCCAAGAAATCCAAGTCCAAGCAACCCAAGCCCGAGCCCCCCGTCGACGTGCCCCCGTCCCCGGCTGGGTCAAGACCGCCAACGGCTGGGGCGACCCCAAGCTTTTCGCCGAGTCTGCTGCCGAGACGCTCGCCTGGGCCTACCCCCTCAAGTCTTCACGAATTACCCCCCTCCGTCATCGTCGTCATCTGCCCCTCAGCCCGTCGCCGAGCCCGCCCCGAGCCCGCCGATGACGCCAAGTCCGAGGCCTCTGACGTCGAGTCTGACATCAACGACTTCATCGACTTTGACGTGCCGATTCCATACGACTCTGAGTCGTCTTCTGACTCTGAAGGCGACAACGAAAACCCGACTCGCAAGCGCCGCATTATCAAGACCAAGTCAATCGTCAAGAAGAAGTTCATGGAGACTACGTCATTCACCGACAACTCCGAGCGCGTCAAGGACCCCGCCAAGGCACACGAGAAGGACTTGAAGCTCGGCGCCGGCATTGCCCGTTCTCGCGTGACGTCACACTACAGCGAGCGCCTGACTCAGCACGTCAAGACCATTGAGAAGCGCGTCCTCTGCAACGAGCTCCGCAAGGAGTTGGAGCGCAAGCGGCGCCACGAGCGCCTTGTCCAGTACCAGATCAACAAGGCGCGGATCGCCGAGCGCAAGCAGAAGGAGGCGGCCGAGCTCAAGGCGCGCATCGAGGCTCAGCAGCAGCGCGAGGCAGAGGCGGCAGCGGCCTTGGCGGCGCAGCGCGAGCGCGAGCGGCAGGACTTGGTGCAGGCAGCGCAGTCCCTTCCCCGCATTCCCCTTAAGTCGGCGCCCGAGGGCCTCATTGAGTTGGTTTCCGATGACGATGACTCTGACTTTGAGATGCTGTAAATAGTATTGCGTCATTCCATTGTACATACTTGTAAAAATTGGCCGACTATTCAGTTACGACTTGGCGCGATCCTGGGACTTGGGACTTGGGACTTGGGACTTGGGACTTGGGACTTGGGACTTGGGAAGAGTTAGACTCAGGGTCTGGGCCCAGAATCTCTCTGGATCTGAGAGTTTGCCGCGCCAAGTCCCTAACCACCGGGCAGACATGTAGAGGGGTACGGAAATCTGCATATGACGTTTCTGGTGACATTCCAGGTGAGATTTCAAGCGAGGTAGAGTCTGAACTGGTGTACGACTTGTAGCATGATACTGGACATGAAAGCTCACGAGAGTATGCAACCGAAAACGGATGTGAAGAGGGGTAGGAGTTTTCGTGTGAGATGTCGAGAGAAGGAGGGTACGAGATGGGATACGAGTAAAAAAGACTACGAGTAAAAAAGACTACGAGTAAAAAAGAGTATGAGGAGTGGTAGGAGTAAAAAAGTCGGTAGAAAAACTCACCTGACTTGTCTGACAAATTTCTGATCCTGGAGAAAGTCTGGGCCGGGACCTGGGTTTCAACTCTTCCCAAGTCCCAAGTCCCAAGTCCCAAGTCCCAAGTCCCAAGTCCCAAGTCCCAAGTCCCAAGTCCCAAGTCCCAAGTCCCAGGTTTTTCTGAACCTAGGGCAAAATGGCCCTGCTCCGGTGCACCGACTCGCAAGACGTCGCCTACAACGTCCTGGTCAACTCGGACGTACCCCGAGTGCCTTGGAGTTTCCCTGGAGAGTGGACAGGGACAGGGTGAGCAAGACGTTTGGAGGGCGCAAGCACTACCTCTCCCAGCTGATCCTCGGGAAGTCGCCACGTGGACGCTACGTGGAACACATCAACGGCAACCCGCTGGACTACAGGAGGGAGAACCTGCGCTGGGCATCAATGTCGGAGATTCGCAAGAAGAGGAGGGGGTACGCCAATTTACAGGAGAAGAGCGAGGAGATTCGGGAGATGATGGAGGCGACACAGGTGCTAATGCAGCTTAGCCAGTCTAGACGCTAGTGGTGTGAATCTTGGTGTCGTACTCGCGACCGACCGTTTCCCAGGCCACGTAAACTTCGGCTCCGGCGCCTGGCGCTGTCGAGTTGGTAGTCGCAGTCGTGTAGTCCGCCTCTGCCTCAATTAGTTCGGCCATGAGGGTAGAGCCCACGACCATTCCAGAGGTAGGCATTCCGGCGATGTTGTTGTACAATTTGAAAGTGAATTTCGTGAAGAGGAGCCGGGGCCAGACCTGGGTACGGGGATTCGAGGCGCCGTATGAATAATCGGTACCCGAGGCGCCGCCCGTGGTGGCATTCGTCATCATCTCCTTTGCGGTCATCTTCCAGAGGTTGTACATCTCAAAGGGAACGGCCTGCGTGGTCTTGTGTGTGGCATCGATGAGGGCGCCATCTAAATGCGTTTTGATGTTCGGATTCGCACCATTCCCGAATTTGCGAGTGAGGGCGGTGTTAGCGGTGAACTTGAGTTCGAGCACGCGAATGGCGGGCCGATCAGGCACAGAGGGCTCTATCTTTTTCAGGAGGCCCGAGAGCCAGAGCGCCTCCGCCTCATCCGCGCTCACGCCCGAGTCGATGTCAAAGTACACGTACACGGAGCAGGAGGCGGGATTCTCGAAATCGTTGGAGGTGACGCGCAACATGACGGGATTCTGGACCCTCACGGTGAGCGGGGTGGCGTAGTTTCCGTCCCACTCCACCTTGTCCGTCCCTGCGTTGGCCACGTTCCCAGCGTTGCCGTAGAAATCGGGGACGATCGAGCCGGCAGACACGGTCTTCACGATGGTGGCCGAGGTGGTCGGCATTTTGCGACCTCAAATGAGAAAGATTATCCGTGAAAGAGGGTGATGTCGCCACCGATGTTCATGACGCGGGCCCCAGGCACAGAGTCAGCGTCGGTGCCGTACGCGTAGGAAATCGAGCACTCACGCAGCTCCGCGCAGAGGCTGGCGCCCGTGCTGAAGTGGGGCTGGTCGGCGGCGTAGGAGAGGGGGAAGACCTGGAACCTGAAAAAGGTGAAGGGGAAGCGGGGTAGAGTCGAGCCGCGTGGGTTGCCGCCCGTGTAGAGGGCCCCAGGGTCGCGGGACTTGGATTGAATTTCGTGAAGAGCACGTCGCCCTTGAGCGTACCCCTCATCTGGTAAGTTCCCGTACCCGGAAGATTCGAAGAACTGGGGTACCGGTTCACGGTGGGGCCGTACCCCGTCTCCCTGAACTTGACCTCGAGACAGCGCAAGACGTTGGCAGTGGCCGTGGCAGGTGCCACCTTTTTCACGAGTCCTGATTCGTGCAGCAGCTCGATAACCTCTGCGCTGAGGCTCAGAGGGTCGAAGAAGAGCTGGTAGGAATAAATCTTGGGCGTGGCGTAGGCGTTCTGAACGACCTGAATCACGACGGGATTCTGCAGAAAGACGTCGACGTAACTGCCGGAGGGTATGCGTGCGAAATCCTTGGTGTTGTTGCCAACGTCAAGTGAGCCGCTGAGGGTCTGGTACCAGTTGGAAGTCATTTACCCCGGGGCAGATATTTTTTCGGATCGTAGAGGAAAATGCCCCGCTTCGTATTCGTGAAAAAGCAGGTGGTGCAGGCTCCGCAGTATGGCGTGGAGCCGATCTCGCTGACTGTGGGCAGGCCCCAGGTGCGATCGGGCTCCGTGCTCAACAACGGGAACAGTACGTACGGCTTTCAGCTGAACTGGGTCGCGGTCACCAACGCCGTCAAGTACAAGGTGTACAGGGCGACCAGCATCAACGGCCCCTGGGATCTCGTGGCCACGGTGAATGCGCCAACCGTCACCTACACGGACTCTCCCTTTAGTTTGGGGGCCCAGCGACTCTACCGCGTGGCGGCGGTTCGCGAACAGGGCAGCAGCAGCACGGGCTCTGATGGCAAAGCCCCGCCCACAACCTACGCACAGTCGCTTCTCTACACCCACGAGGGTGCCATGAGCAATTACATTCTCTTCCAAGGCATAGGCGGCTTCAGCCCGCAGATCGAAGCCTACACCACGCTCACGACCGCCACGGCCCAGACCTACGGCGATTTTATTGCCGGGGGCGGCCCCGCGTCTTCGGGCTTCCCGAAACCCGCCATAGTCGTCACAATCAACTGGGTGGCCATGGAGGGCGCGGACTCGATTCGAATTTACAGGAACGGTACGCCAATCGGATTTGCGAGCAGTGCCCTGTCTACCTCGTACATTGACGATAGCACTGCTCTTACGTGGGGCACGGAATACTCTTACCAGGTGGCCGGCATCGTGGGCGGTGTCGAATACGACAAGTCCGATCCGCTCCTGGTCTGGACTATGCCAAACGCCCCACGAACGTGACGGCATCAGCACCCAACGACCAGCAGCAGCCTGTCAGCCTCAGCTGGACTGCGTCCACGGGAGCGACGGGATACAAGATTTACAGAGACGGGGCCTACCTCACAGACTCCGCGACCAACTCCTACAGCGACACGACCACCGTCTGGGGTACAGGGTACGAGTACCAGATCTCCGCGACGAACACGGGAGGGGAGGGGCCGAAGAGTATTGCGGCGTACGTCACCACGGACCCGGGGGCGCCCACTGGGCTCACTGCAACCCCCGCGGCGGGGGCAGCACAGCCTGTTGTGCTCGAGTGGTCGGTGCCGGTGACGGGCGTCACCGTCTCCTACAACATCTACAGGGGTGGCGTGTTCCTTGCCAGCGACACGAGCAGCCCCTTTTCGGACACAACGACCGTTTACGGAACCACTTACACTTACACCATCAAGGGCGTCAACCAGATCGGCGAGGAAGGCCCTCAGTCCTCGTCTGCCAGTGCAACAACTGCAAACGCTCCTGTTTTGGGTACATTCTCCTACACCGGGGCCGACCAGACTTTCGTAGTACCAACGGGGACTGTGGCTGTGCGTGTCATCGTATGGGCGGCCGGGGGTGGAGGCGGAGAACGCGCAGGTACGGGGGTCCGTGGAGGCGCGGGTGCTTGCGTAGTTGGTACATTGGCTGTGTCCTCGGGGGAGACGCTCATCCTTGTTGTTGGATGCGGCGGCCCAAAGGGTGTATCGGGGACTGCCACTGCTACCGTCTACGGAGGTGGTGGAAGGGGCTGGAGCCATAGCGTCGATCCGGAGTACAAAAACGGCGCCGGTGGTGGTCGTTCTGCAATTCAGCGCGTTGCAGGGACCGACTTGGTTGTTGCAGGGGCCGGAGGTGGGGGTACATGTGATTCGAATGGCGGCGGGGGAGTAGGCGGGGGGTTGACCGGTGGTGCGGCTGGGTTGGTTGGAGTAACCGGAGAGATACCGGCTCAAGGAGGCACCCAAACCGCTGGCGGAGCCGGTGTTGTGGCCTCAGGGGCCAGGCCCAGCAACCCGGGAACTTTGCGCCAAGGTGGAGAGACTGGGCCTGATTCAAGCGGCTACAGGTTCGGTGGTGGTGGTGGTGGTGGTTACTTCGGTGGAGGCTCTGGGTCCAGCAGGAGCGGAGTGTCAGAGAACCCAATAGCAAGAATGTTTGGAGGTGGCGGTGGCTCGAGCTACATAGGAAACTTGACGGATGCTACGGTGTATCCTGGGTCCGGCCAGGTGGCAGGAAATAGCGGAGACGCTCACTACGCAGCAGGCATTGGTAGGGGCGGCAACGGTGGCTCGTCTTTCAGCGACGGTGGCAACGGTCGAATTGTGATACTCGCGGTGTAGTTATTCCTAGTTGTTCCAGATCAGCTCGCCAGTGCCGCTACCTGGTCTTTGAGAGTTTGAACTTCTTGTGAAAGTTCCTGAATTGCCTTCAACGACAGGGAAATGAGCCTGTCGTAGTTTACCCCGAGAAATCCATCCGCGTTCTCGAAAACGAGACTCGGGAAGACGCCTTGGACTTCCTGTGCGATGAGACCGTAATCCGTTTTCGAACCCCCGAGGATGTGTTCTTCCAGGTGAACGACACGGGATTCAGCTGCAGCAGAAGAGGGAGAATGCCCGACATGCTCGCGACATTTTCTTTCAGGCGGCTATCGCTCGACGAGTTTGTCAGGTATCCTTGAGCATCCGAATAAACGGCTCGGTTTCCATCGCCCGTGAGCGTCGAGACGATGAGCCGACCCGTGATGCCAACGCCGACGGTTCCGCACAGCAGTCGTTCGGTGCCGTTGTTTCTCAAGGATAGACCAGAGCTGACGCTTCCGCTATCAACGATTGAAGTGTTTGCTATGCTTAGGCCATTAGTAGGGCCTTCGATTGCCGAGGTAAATAGAGTACCTGTAACACCAACGCCAAGAGTCCCACAGAGGAGTCTATCGTTTTCGTTGTACTTTATAGCTACGCCTGAACCACCGCCATTTATGTACGGTGACGTTCCGGTAATTTGCAGCTTATCGTCCAATGTAACGATGCCCGCCAAGTTTGAAGCCCCGCTCACCCTAAGCCCCCCACCACGTTTGCTCCGCCTCCTTGCACATACAGAGCCGCATTCCCCTCCCCGTTCACAGTCCCATTAAAGGTCACCTGATTCGTGGTGTACCCGCTCCCGTCCCAGGCCCCGTTCGTGACGGTGAGCCTCTGCGTCCTCACGCGCCCCGGCACGGCCGACCCGCCCTCCCGCGTGCGCATCTTGTCGCAGCGCAGCTCGCCGACGCGGACGAGGTCGGCCTCGGAAAAGGGGACGGCCGTGGCGTTGTAGGGGCCTCGGTGGCCTGGTTTCCGAGGGTGGTCTCCTTAATCGTGTGATCGCCCTTGTGATTCACGCTGGCAGCATAGGTAAATAGAGGGACAGCGACCGACATTTTTGGATTGCATCAGAAAATCGATTACATAAGCAGCTTGCCGATCGCGGTCCAATGAATAAAAAGCTGGACAATTTGGGTGGGCGTGACCGTCATTCTGGGTTGGAATCTCACTTTAACTGTAAAGCCAGTGTGACTCACCGCCGTGACGTTGGCCCCGTAGAAATCGACATCCGTGCTGCCGCCGGGATTGATGTCGAACGAGGGGGTTACGTTAATAACCGGCGTTGGGTTTGCTGGGGTCCCCAGTCCGCCTCCAGTGTCGTACGCCTGTCCGAATGTAATGTTGAACGTCACCGTGTATGTTGAATTGATGTTAAACTCCGTGTACGCAGCGTAGGAGTGGAAGGACGTGCCGTGCGTTATGTACGCATCCATGTTCACGTTTCTGTGCCCGTGGCTGGTGAGCGAGTACTCTGTGTGACTGTGCGTAGAGGGTGGGAAGGAAGTGGGTCGGTCGATGACATTATCCCAGTACACATTGTGACTGTGTGTAGAGGGGGGAAGGTAAGTGGCTTGCCCGTTACGTTGTCCCAATCCACGGAGATGTTCGTCAAGTCCGGGGCCGTCCAGTCGCTGATCTGAGAGATGGTGTGCTGGTGGTCTGCGTGGGGATACGTACTCGGCTTCCCGTGATGCTATCCCACGCCCACGTTGTTGGTATCACGGGTATCGTCGGCCTCCCGCTGAGATCTGCATACGCCCCCGTGTGTGCCACCGTCGCCAGCTGCGGCACGGCAACGCCCACGGTGCTCACGGCCTGGCTCGCCCCCGGCGCCATGTGCCACTCGTAGTTCTGCGATGCAAACACGGGCTGGCCTGGCTCGGGCGCCCAGTACTCGATGCCTTTGGCGATCTTCTTGGTGTATGGTGCTGCAGGCCTGTCAACCAATTTATCGACGTAGGCCTTGGGTACCAGCCAGTTTGCCTTGGGGCTCTGCGAATTGATCCCGTTGTCTATGAAGGCCCCGTAATTCCTGAAGGCCTCGGCCTCCCACCAATCCTGCATGCGGAAGGTCCCGGGAATCTCGAGGCGCGAGTTGGCGTCCGCCAGGCGGGCCACCTGCGCCCCTCCGTTCGACGAGACGCCCGAGTGACGGATGGCCGAGCCGAATTCGCGCCTTAGGGCTTCGATGTGATTGATCCTGTTGAGGCCCTCCTGGTAGACGGCAATTAAGACGCGCTTCCGCCCCTTGGTCTCCTCCTTTATCATCTGCTTCAGGTCGCGCATAAGTCGACTCAGGGCGAGCGAAGTCGACCCGAAGCCCTCCTGCATTTTAACGGTGAGCTGGGAGAGGAAGAGCACGGTCGCGCGATCGATTTCGAGCAGGGTCTTCTGGTCCTTGGGGGTACGGTAATCGTTGATGCTGTTGTCGAGCGCGCGAATGAAGGCCTGCAGCTCCTTCGGCTCCTTGATTTCGTTTAACCGCAGCTCCTGGGCCAAGAGCGAGGCCATTTCGCGCGCCTCCGAGGGGTCGTACACACCCAAAAATCCGGAGCCCAGCTCGCCCTCCAGCCGATTAATTCGGTTGCGCAGCTGGCTCGCCTCGTCGCCCCACGTCTCGACGCCCCAGTCGTAGATCTGTTGCGAGAGCTCCGCGATGAACTGTATGGTGTCGGTCGCCCAGTCGACGGGGTACTTGAAAAAGTTCTTCACGATTTCTTCCGCGCTGCGCCCGTTGATGATATCCACGATCACCTGCGCGATGGCGCCCGCGAGGATGGACAGGCCAAGTCCGCCCACCGTGCCGATCCTCATTTTCGTGAGGGCGCTCAGGGCGGACGACATGCCCGTCTGAAGGCCAAAAGAGCCGACCGTCATGATCATCTGATCGCGGAACGTATCGAAGAACTCGGCCTCCCCTATCTTGCCCTGCGAGAGCGCCTGGTAGGCCGAGAGCAGGCCGCCCGCCGTCGCCAGCCCAAGGCCGGCCGCCGCCGCGCCCGCCCGCCGCATGGCCCGCGAGCCCGTACCCCCCAGCCCGGCGCCCACCAAGTCGATGCCCGCCCCCTGAAATAAATCGGCTGCCCCGAAAGACATGCCGTCGTTGTTCGCCGTACCCATCGCGGAGAAGAGGGTCTCTGCGCTGAAGGCCTCCTTGGCCACCCCGGGCCGCCTGGCCCTCGGGCGCCCCAGGAAGGCGTCGCGCTGCTCTTTGGTGGTGAATCGCTCGAGGTCGAAATCGGCAAGGGCGTCGGCGGTGGCGCGGTTCCAGTCGCCGTAGGGCATGAGGGCGTTGCGCAGAATAACGTCCGAGTCGCCCATCACGCGCCTGTCGAGCGTCTGAAATACGCCCTCGGAGGGCAGGCGAGCCGTGCCCGGGCGCATTTCCTCTACGGAAACGTCGTCCCTTTCCGCGAGGGTGATGTCGTCCGGGCTGGCCGAGCCCACGCCCGCGCCCTCGTCGGCGTAGGCCCTTCCCCTCCTTTTTAACAGTTGATTGGCCTCCCGTTTCAATGCTTGGTACTCTGTCTCTACCTTGGTCTTTCTTGCCTCTTCCTCTGCCGCCTTGCGCTCTGCGATCTTCCGCCTCTGCTCTTCTATCTCGGCGTTGCGTCTCGCCGCGTTCTCCTTGGCTTGCTGCTTCCGCTCTTCGATCACCCTGTTTGCGTACTCCTTGTCCGCTTGGGCCTTTCTGTAGCGCTCCTCGATCTGACTCTTGGCCTCGTCTCCTCTCTTCCTTAGATCGCCCATGAATGCCGTCGTATCTATGTGAATCTTGTATTTGGCGGGTGGGTGCTCACGTTTGAAGGCCTCCAGATCGCGCACCATGGCATCGTACTGCGCGAGCCCCTCCGCTGGAATGATGGCTCTTCGCATTTCCCAAAATTTGCTCAGCTTGCCCACGTAATCGACCATGGAGAGGTACGCGCTCTGTGCGCCCGCGCTCACCGTTTTCGGATTGGCTCGCAGCTCTGCCAAAAACTCCCCCTTTTGTATCCGGTACAGTGACCATTCGAGGGCTCCCCGCCACAGGCTCGCTTCCGTCCGCAGTTCTCTGTGCATCTCCTCCACGTCGCCGTATGCTATCCAGATGGCATCGCTGATGGGCCTCTGAACAGCCTGACGCTCAAAGTTTTTCCACTTCTCATCGGCCATCTTTCTCCTCAGTTCTTCGGCGTCTTTCTGACCCCTTCCCGTCAGCTGATCCATAACGTAGCTAAAGTCGCGCATGTTCTCTTCCATGGCGCGGAGCCTGTCCCCCGATGCATTTCCTTCTTTCAGTCTTTTGAGCTCCGAGCGGTAAAAATCCATCTGCGCCCCCCTGAACGTCTCCAGTCGTCGCTTACGCTCCGCTACCTTCGGCTCCTCCAGCCGTGCAAATTCCTCGTCTGATGCAGTTTGCATTGCCTTCAGTCGTTCCTCTTCTGTCTTGGCAGCTGCCTCCTCGTCCGCCCTGCGCCGCTGCTCTAACGCGTCGAAGAGGGCCCTCTGATCCTCGAGCGTGAGGCCAATGAGCTCTTCCACCTGGTCGCTCCTACCCAGCCGCGCGAAGGGCAGCCTCTCGGCGGCCGGCCTTGGATCGGGCCTTGGCGTCGTCTGCGTCTCCATTGTGCCCCTTGGCACAGCCGTCCCTATCCTCTGCAGCTCGGCCGTCAGCGTTTTCACTTGCTGCTCTAGGTTGAATCGTATGGTGGATGCGAGCCCCTCTGCCTTCTGCCTCTCCTGTTCTCGCAGTTCGAGCTGCCTTAAATCCTCCTTTGCTTTTCTGGCTTGCTCCTCCGCTGCCTTTCGCTCATCGTCCAGCATCTTTGTGCCCTCTTCGACCTCGTTTGCTATGTTGACCTTGTTTGCTATTTCCATGTCCAGTTTCTCCAGCTCGGTCCTTGCCTGCTCCTTTGCCTCCCTTATCGCGTTTTCCACGATCCTATCGGCCTCTCTCTTCCGGATCTCGGCTTTCTCCTCGGCCTCCAGGGATTTCTCAATTCTATCGCTCGCCTCTTTCAAATCGTCCGCTATCTTTTCTCGGCCGCTGTCCTCATTTCGTTAAATTGCCGCTCCCTTGTCTTCAGCTCCTCTGCCAGTATTCTCACCTGCTCGTCTGAGTAAACGATCGTTTTGTTATCTTTCTGCAGCTCTGCAATGTCCCTTTCGTACGCCTTCCGATCCCTGTAGTACTTTGCACCGCCTGCAATCAGGGCCGCGCCGAAGATTCCCGTTGTTGTACCAAGGATCGGCACGAGCGTACCCCCTCCGCCGCTCTCTCCGCCCGAGCCGCCGCCACCCGAGCCGCTGCTACCCCGCCCCCTCCACGGGCGTGCCACTGGAGCCCCCTCCGCCCCCGTGCCTGTACCCCCACCCCGGTGCCTGTACCCCACCCCGGTGCCTGTACCCCCACCTCCCGTGCTTCCGCCGCCCGTACCCCCACCCGGAATCGCGCCCGGCACCTTGGGCCCGCCGATGATGTCGTCGTACAGGTGGCGGTGCGCCCAGTCCGTGATGTCGGCCTTCACATGCGGGTGCTTGACGAGGGCGTACCTCTCGTCGTGGAAGTGGTCCTTCAGCGCCCAGTTCTGCGTCTTCGCCCAGTCTGAGCGATCGGGGAGCACGTCGGGTGCCGTTGGGATGCGGCCCCCGCCCGTCGTCTCCGGCGTCTCGCCCGTCCTGTCGGCGCTCAGGGCGCGGATGTTCACCTTGAAGTGGTCGAACCACGCGAAAAACTCCTCCCTGTCGCGCCTGTACTGCTCGGGCTCCATGCTCGGCAGCGCCTGGCGGCTCCAGTAGATGTGGCGCAGGGGCCCGCGATGCGCTCGAGTGCGTTGTACCCGGGCCTCACGTCCCCCTCTGCGCCCTTTAGAGTCAGTTTCACGAGGTTCAGGGTGGCGTCTTTCGCTGTAACGGAGTTTGCGATTTTCACGTCGGCCGCCCTCTTAATAATGTTCCAGTCCACGCCCGTCTCGGTCGTGACGCCCCAGAGCCCCTTGATAATTGCGGTGAGGTCACCGTAATCGTCCAAGGTACCGACGGACGTCAGGAAATCGCTGTAGGTCGCGCCCTTGCGCAGCCTTATCTCGTCCGCGTAAATTCCCCTCACGCTCAGGCTCCCGTCTATCGCGAAGGCGCCGTTCAGCACCTCGTCCGGATTCGGGATGGCCATGCGCCAGGGGTCGTCGAGCATCGACATTTTATCCGCGAGAGAGAAAAATTAACTAATGCTCCGCGTCCCACGTCCACTTCAGCTTGCCGCTCACCTCGCCCGTTGTCCAACGGCCCACGGGCACCTGCCAGAAAACGTCGGCGTAGGGGTAATCGGCCTGATAGTGATCTGCTCGTCACGCAGCCAGCGGTAGGCCTCGGAGGCGTCGCGTATTTTCGGCTCCCAGTATTCCCCGCCCGTGCCGTTCGGCAGCGAGTACCCCTCCCTTGCTACCCGTACCCTGTAAACGTGCTCGCCCGTTAGCGTGTCTACCCCCTGTACTCGAATTCTACGATTAAGGCCAAGTCCTGCCATGCGCTCTCGCCGAGACGGATGTGACTGAGGCTGTGCAGCAGCCCGTATTTAATTGGACCAGAGGCGGTTACAAGATCGACTCTGTAAGTGAGGGGCGAGGGGTAGCCAGGCACGCCCGTAAAGGTGCGCGTCTTGACGCCCGAGCCCTTTCGCGGAATATGATCAGGCGCATTTAAGGGGGGCCTGCGAAAATCTATTTCGCAAAGGCCCAGAGGCCGAAGTTCTTGACGATGAAGGCGTTGTTCTTCTTGGTGGCGCCCGTGATGTCGGTGAAGCGCACGCGCAGCTCCTGGAACTTGTCGTACGCGACGTAGTTCGGGCGCACGGCCATGGGCACCTCGAACCAGTAGAGGATGGTGTTCTCGAGGCCGTCGTGGCCCCACGTCGGGATCACGACCTTGTTGATGCACGTGTTGACGTTCGAGATGGTCGTGACGTTCAAGTCGGGCACGTCCATCAGCAGAACGTTGACGGTTTTCGCGGCGGTGGGGTCCGGAATCGCGGTCGTGTCCAGCTCCAGGTAGACGCCCTTGATCTGCAGCGTGTCGATGTCGGCGGGGATCTGGTTCAGCCTGAGGCGCCAGAAGCCCTCGGAATCCTGCGTCTCTCCGTTCGACTGGACGTAGAGGTTGACGCAGGACATTATTTAGGAAGGGGCCTGAGAAATTATGCCTTCCTCAGGCCGTTGAGGAGGTAGGGCCCACGAAGTAGTAGCCCGCGAACTGCGCGGCGAGGATCCGCACGAGGTAGTAGCGCGCGGGCGACATGTAGGCGACCGCGCCGAGGGTCAGCAGGCTGCCCAGGTAGCGGAATCGCTGGTGATATCATCGAGGCTCGGGAGCATGGACGACATTGTTAAGGGCCCATTCAGAAATTTACTTGGGCATGAAGAAATTCCTGACGCGCTCTCCCTCCTCGTGCAGCGCCCACTGCAGCCGGTCGATGACGGCGGCCATCACGGGCGGGCTCGCGCGGGGTTCTTCGCGTACGCCCGGGCGTCCTCTGCCATCTGGGGTGGTACTGCTCGACGCGCTTGGCGTAGCTCGCGATGGCGCGGCGGGTGCACCGATCCAGGTCAGCCGCCATTTCCGCCGGTGCCTTCGGCTGCTGCTGCTTCTTTCGCGCGTAAGTCCTAAGAAGCCAAGGGTAGGCCGCGGTGCTGCTGCTGGAGTTGCTGGGCGCTGGAGCCTCTGCGCTGGGGGCTGGTGTCGCGGGAGTCTCCATTCCCATGTTCTCTAGAAAAAAACGGGTACCGGTTTGCGTCATCTGAATGTCGACGTGGTGCGGCCCTATGTTCTGCGTGCTCTCGCGCCTCTGCTGCTCCGGTGGGGGTTCGGGCTCGGGCTGTCCGCGGCGGACGACCCTAAGGGCCGCCGCCTTCAGGGCGCCCAGCACTGTGTTGGGGCCGACGCGCTCCGTGCCGCCCAGCAGCTCCGAGACCAGGAAGAGCGCGCCGCAGACGACGGTGATGATGTCCGAGTGGGTGCATTCCCCTGGAACATTTTCGCGGGCCCGTCAGATTTATTATCCGCTACCCTTCCCCTTCCGCGCCCCTTGCCTTTGCCGCGCCCTCGGCCCTGGCCCTCAGGTCGCCGATTTCCGCGGCCTGCGGCGCGAAGCGGGGATCGTCCGCCTGGCCGGCGTCCGCCTGGAAAATCGTGAAGAGGTACCCGTCCGTGTTGTTGTCGGTGTTGTTCGTGTTTCGCGCGTGCGACCACTCTTTCAGTAAATCGCGCTCTGCTTGTCGGCAGCGTCTTTGAGAGTACTCCTGCAGCTTGCTCGCGTAATTTTCCTCTGGGATCAGCGACGCAAGGACGTGGGCGGATCTTTCCCCATGCCTATCTTCTCTTCCGTCAGCATGCGCTCGAGCTCTGCGATTTCCACCATCGTATCGATGCTCGGTTGAGGCCCTGCCTCTGCCTCTTCTGGTCTACGAGGCGCTGCCCGCCGCCGTGAATTTCGCGGACAGAATTTGGTGCAGCCGCTCGTACACCGTCGTGGTGCTCGGCTCCTTCTCCTTCAGCAGCACCACCCAGTCGTAATTCGCCCACAGCACCTGCAAATTCGATATGTGATCGATCGTCACCAGCACGTGGGCGTGCAGCGCGCCGTCCGTCGGCCCCACCTCCACGCCCCTTGCACGCGATTCCGATGATTGCGTTGCGTACGTGTCGTCCTTGTACTTGCCGTTCTCTTCTTCATATTGAAGCGTATGAACTTGTAGAATTCTGCATCCGAGAGCACCTCTGCGAGGCTGTCGCGCAGCGCCGCCGCCTCGAATTCTCGCGCCTCTCCCAGGCGCTTGTGGGTGTTGAAGAGCACCAGTAGCGCGACTGGCGCGCCTGTCGTATGTCGTACCGCGTGCTTCCGTCGGGATTCTTTTTGTTGAGGATGAAGACCGACCGCCCCGTCTCGCTGATTTCCGTGATCACCTTCTCGAGCGCCTCCAGCCGTTTGCCTGCGCCGCCTGCAGTCCCGTTTCGCCTTCTCTATGTCTGCTTTACCTCTTGCGCGTCCGCGAAGGTTGCCATTAAATCTTCCATGCTCGGCGCCACGATTTTCGCCTTTCTGATTTTCGACTGCGCAGAGTTGGCTCGATGACGGACGATCCGAAGTCAGCGGCCGTATCCTTTGCCTTTTTCGTGGTCTTTGGTTCGGCCCGCCGAGCACGCTCTCGACCATGTGGTCGCGCGTCTGCTTGGAGACGGTGGCCGTGTCGCCCCTCTTTCGCCTCTGCAGCCCAAGATCACGAGCAGGCCCTTGTTGCCGAGCAGCGTGACGCACTTCTGCAGAGCCACGAGTTTCTGGGCGACACCGTGGGCACCTGCGCCGGCTTCTTGTCCTTGATGAGGGGGTACGGCTCCTGGCCCTTTTTCTTTCCTTGCCGTTTTGCTTGGCGCCCACGCGTTTGCCTTCTCTATGACCGCGACGTACTCTTCGTACACGCATCCTTCCTCGCCTGCGCTGCTCCCTCGCGGCGATTTTCTCTGGCGTGTTGGCCCCTTGGCGCTCGGCACGGGCGTGGCTCGTACATGAGGCGAGGCAGCGGTAGCAGATTGCGGATTTCTGCGCGCTCTGGTACGTGCGCGTATGGCGCGCAGTCGCTCCTCGGGGAGTTTATCGTACTCGATTTCGCTGTGGATGCTCCAGAGGGTCGCGGCTCGTGGTATGATTTCATCGAGCAGCATTGGAGCATCTTGAACTTCTTTTCGGTGCCCGAAGCTTGATGTAATCGCATATGCCTCTTCTGCTGCTGGACATATGCCGTCCTCGCCCTGAACCAGCACGTATCGCTTCGGAATCTCAACGACGGGCGTCTCGAGCTCGTCCACCCGGTATGCGGCGCGTTTCCTTGCCTTCCCTTTCCCTTCCCCTTGCCTTGCCCTCCGCTTAGGCTCCGGCTCCTCTCTCTCCTCCTCTTTCCTCCGACTCGGGACGGGGACGTGGGCTCCTCTTCCTCTGACTCGCTCGAGCTCTCTGGCTTCTTCTTGCGGCCTCGGGCTTCGGAGGCATTTATTGGACACGAGAAAAATTTACACGAGCTTTACAGCGCCCGTCTCGAGGGCTCTACCGTCTTCGTAATGTACAGCTGCAGCAGATCCTTAAGGTTGCTCTGCGGCAGCATTTTACGTCTACGTGCATCTGCCTGGCGGTTTCTCGCTTCCTGTAGCCGTCTCCTTGCCCGTCCACTGCATGCCGAGGGCGTCCTTTCTCCGTATCGGCCGCACCGCGTCTTCTGGTACTCCTCCCGAACAGTCGTCCTTGTAGAAATTCGGCAGGCCGCCCTGCCCCTCCGTTTGCATGAACTTGATGAGGAAATCCGACGCCTTCTTGCCGTCGAATTGCACGCGCGAGTAGTGCACCAGCGTGAGCAGGATGTGCGCGTGGAGCCGCCCCGACCGCGGCCCGTACTCGATGCCGATGTTCGCGTTGCCCTTCTCCACGTGCGTGTCGTACTGGTCGGACTTGAAATCGAAGCCTTGGGGTTCGCCTTGTCGGGGTACACCCCATCTTTATGCACCGCGCCAGCTGCCTGTCGTCGTAGAAGAGGGCCTCCAGCCCCTGTGAAACGCGTCCTGCACCTTGGAGCCCTCTCCCCTGCTCCGCGGCTTGTAGTTGGTCTGGATGGTGATCATGAAATTCGACTCGCGCTGCGGCCGATCCTCCCCGTTCAGTTCCTCACGGGCGCCGCGTCAGCACCTTCTGGAACCACGTCTTGTCGGGCGCCAGCACCTTGTCGTTGATGTTGCCCACCACGATGTGCGTCTCTACCGGGAGCGGCCGGAGGCGTCCATGCGGAGGTGAGGGTTCGGTGCCCGGCTTGCCTGTTTGCTGCCACGCCCTCGCGATGAGGTTGAGCATGTCAGACCAAGGCCTAGAAAATTTCCGAGGCTGGGGTGAGCTTCCACGTGGGGCCCCGGGTACGTCCGCACCTCACCTGAGCATCACCTGAGCCTCACATGAATCACCTGAGCAACGCCTTCTGCAACAAGTGCTTCCTCACTTGCAAGTGGGACCCACTCTCCTCTGAGAAGCCAACCTGTTGGTTCTGCAGGGGAATAGCTCAGCTGCAGTACGAGGACTCAGAGGAATGGCAGACTCTAACGAAATCGATCTCCTCCTCCGAAACTTCGAGCAGATCCAGCGCTACGGCGCCATCCTTCACGACGAGGGGGACCCAGACTCGACACTCCGGCACCGTACCCGCGCGCCGCCGCCGCCATCGCCAACTCCTACCTCGGGCCGGAGAGCGCCCCCGCAAGCGCAACGCCGCACCCAAGGCCCCCAAGGCGAAGCCGCTGTCCCCTGCGGAAATTGCAGCTCTACCGCCCTCGTTGGTGTTCACCTGGATGGGGATCTGGTTTGCCAAGGCTGCGGTCTGGTCCTGGATCTTTATTATCCGGACCATCAAC
>QPMI01000126.1:0-69441 GCA_004431415.1 Cyanophora paradoxa
CCGGAGCGGTGCGCTTGGATCAGGGTCCTCCGTGACCGATCTCGCCGTCTCACGCCCCAAGCAGATCACGCGGACGCGAGCGGCGGCGGCGCGGCTGCTGGCGGCGGGCGGGGCGGAGGAGGGCGGGGCGGGGCACGCGCTGCGGCGGGGTCGGCCGCGGGGTCTCGCCCCGAGGTCCGCGCCGCCCTCGCGGACGAGAGCGGCTCCGAGGAGGCCAGCGACGCCGCGCAGTCGGTGCCCCGCCCGCCCGGGGCCCCCGCCTGCTCTCCGGGAGGGGATCGGGCGCGCGGCAGGGGCCGGAGGGCGGGACGGAGAGCAGCGAGGCCGACGAGGCAGAGTTCCGCCGCTGCCGCGCCCCCCGCCGCGCCCCCGCCGCGCCCCCGCCCCGCCGGCGGCCGCCGGCGGCGCCACTCGCCCCCGATGCCGGCCCCGGAGGCGCGCCGCCGCGCCGCGGCCCTCCTCGCGGTCGCCTCTCGCCGACGGGAGCGGCGCCGGCGCAGGCGGAGCCGTGGGACGGGAAGGAGCTCGACTGGACCCGCCGCGAGCTCGCCCCCGGGTGCGCCGGCCCCGCCGCAGCCCCGGCGGCGGCCGTGGGGCCGGGGCGACGGGGCGGGGGCGCAGGGTCGGTGTGCACAGCGGGGTGGCGGGGCGGCTGCTGCCTGCCCCACCAGCTCGAGGCTGCCCGCTTCCTCTGGCGCCTCTGCGTCACCGACGCCGACGCCCTCGCCGCCCGCTCCGCCCGCGGTCCGCCTCTGCGCCGGCCCCGGCCCCGCCTGCCCTGCCCCCCACCCGCCCGCCCGCCCGCCGGCCGCGCTCGACGCGACGCGCAGTGCCCATCAGCGGCGGCGTGGTGGCGCACAACATGGTGCCCCAGCCGCGCCTCGCGCGCCGCCCGGCCCCGACCGCCCCGCGCAGGGCCTCGGCAAGACGCTCTCAGCGCGCCCGCCCGCCCGCCCCGCCGCCCCCTCCGCCCCGCGGCGCCACTCACGCGGGTCGGGGCAGACGATCGCTTTCCTTCACACGCGGCACCTCCAGGCGGCCCCCGCTTCGCCTCGCCCCTGCTTCCTCATCGTGGCCCCCGTGAACACGCTGGAGAACTGGCAGGCGGAGCTGCGCCGCTGGATCCCCCCGAACGCGCACCCCATGCCCCTCGCCCCCGCCCTCGTCGGGAAAGAGTCCCCCGAGGAGGCGCGCCGGGCCCATCCCGTCGGCCCGGCACAGACCGGCCGGCCCCGCGTGACCCGGCCTCCCCTGCAGGTTGTCTCCCGCCTGGAGCGCTGGCGCCGCGAGGGCGGCTGCTTCGTCATCGGGTGCGTGGGGCCCGCCGCGCCCCTCGGCGCCCCCGGCCGGCCTCACCGCCCGCCGCAGGTATGAGCGCCTGCGGACCCTGCTCCTCACCAAGGAGCACTTCGCGATGGGTGCCCCGCGCCCCGCCCCGCCCCGCCCCGCCCCGCCCCACCCCCGCCCCGCCGCCCGTCGGGACCGGCGCCGACGCCGGCGCTGGGGGTGCAGTGAAGGAGGCGATGCGGCACCAGAAGAGCGGGCGGGGGACGACGCGGGCCAACGAGGAGGCCCTCGCCCGCTTCCTCGCCGGCGGCCTCGACCGCACCCCCGCCCAGTTCTACGCCGTCCGCCCCGCCCCGCCCCGCCTCCGCGAGGCGCGCCTGGGGGCGGGGCGCGAGCGAGCGGGCTGCCGGCGGGCGCGCAGATGGCGCGGGCGCGGTCGGAGCCGCAGGAGAACCGCCCCCTCGCCGCCGCCAAGCGCGCCATCCGCGACGACCCCCTCGCCAAGCGCGGCCAGGCCCGCCCCGCCCCGCCCGCCCCGCCTGCCCCGGCCGCCCTCGGCCGAGGCGGGGCGGCAGGGGGTGTACCAGCGGGCGCGGGCGGCGCTGTGCGACGGGGCCGGGCCGGGGGCGGGGCCCCTTCCCCTGCCCCTTCGACGTGCTCGTCCTCGACGAGGGCCACCGCATCAGGGCCCGCCCTCGCCCGCCCGCCCGCCCCCGAGCCGCCCCTGTGCGCGGAGCTGATCGTGGGCGGGGGCGTGGCAGTCGGAGGGGAGCCAGCAAACGGTGGCGATGGGCCTTCTCTCGGCCCGCCGGCGGGCCGTCCTCTCGGGGTACCCCCTCCAGAACAACCTCTGGGAGTACTACCACATGCGCGCCACTTCTGATGCCGTATCGCACGTTTCAAATCGAACTCAAAGCCGTACCCTTAACCTCCCCCACCTCCCCGCGGCCGCGCGCAGGCTGGACTACGTCCGCCCGGGGTGCCTCGGTGCGCCACGCCCCGCCCCGCCCCCTCCCCGCCCCCGCCCCCGCCCCCGCGGCGACGAGGCGGGGGCGGGGGCGGGGCAGGGACGCGGCGGGCCTTCTGGAACTCGTTCGTCTGGCCGATCGACCTGGGGACCTTCCGCGACTCGAGCGCCGAGGAGGTCCGCGCCATGTACAAGCGCCTCCACGTCCTCCGCCAGGTCCCCCGCTGGCCCCGCCTGCCCGCCCCGCCCCCGCCCGCCCGCCCACGCGCGGGGCGGGCAGCGGGTGGGCCCGTACGTGGACCGGCGGGACGCGCGCGTCCTCCGCCGCGCCATGGCAGACCTCAACCGCGACCGCCAGGCCCGCCCCCGCCCCGACCCCGCCCCGCCCCGTCCCCTCCCCTCGCCTCACGCCCCGCGCAGAAGTTCGAGTTCGTGCTGCACGTCCGCCTCGACCCCGTCGCCGTGCTCCCTCCCGCCCTTCTCGTCCGCCGGGCGGGGCGGCTGAGGCGGGGCGGGGCGGGGCAGGCGGCGCTCTACGAGAGGCTCGTCGCCGCCGCCCTCGAAGGCCGCCTCGTGCCCCCGGCCAAGGGCCGCCAGGCGCCCCAGCGCGCCCCGCGGCAGCGGCAGCAGCAGCAGCAGCACTCGCACTCGGATCCCGAGGCCACGGAGGTCGAGGGGAGGCCCCGCCCGCGCGCCGGGGCCCGGGCCCGGGCGGGAGCGGCGCGGGGGAGCGGGCGGTGCCGGGGGGCGTGCGGCGGCGGCTCCCTGTCCTCGTCGCCTACCAAGTCGCCCGCAAGGTCCCCGCCCCGCCCCGCCCCGCCCCGCCCCGCCCGCCTCGCCCTACCAACCCCGACCCTCACGCCCGGCGCCGGCAGATCCTGAACACGCCCGAGGTGCTGCGCCGCTTCCTGCTCCGACTGGGCCCCGCCGCCGCCGGCCTCGCCGCCGACGGCGAGTCCGACCTCGTGCGTGCCCTCGCGCCGGTCGGCAGCAGCGCCCCGCGCCCCGCCGATGTCCACGCGGCAGGGGGCGGCCTCGGAGGAGGAAGAGGGGGAGGAGGGGGAGGGGCGGGCGACGCGGGTCGACTACGGCTCCTTCGTGGACCCGGCCTTCGCCGCCCGCGCCCCCTTCGCCCCCGCCGACTCCAACAAGGCCCGCCCCCGCCCCCCGCCCCCGCCCCCTGTCGCTCCCGAAAGGTGCGCGAGGCGGGCGGGGCAGATGGCTGTGGCGCTCGAGATCGCCCGCCTCGCCGCCCAGGCCGGCGACAAGGCGCCCGCTCCCGCCCCGCCCGTCCACTCTCTTCGAGCTCGCCGCGAGCGGCGGCCGCAGGTGCTGCTCTTCAGCACGTCGCTGGGGACGCTCGACGTCTGCGAGGAGGCCGCCCGCTCCCTCCTCGGGTGCCCCCGCCCCGCCTCCCCGCCCCGCCCCGCCGGGGCGCCGAGGGTGGGGTCGGCGCGGGGGGCCAGGTACGAGTCGGGGCGGGAGCTCTTCCGCGTGGACGGGAGCACGCCCGCGCAGGCGCGGCACAGCCTCGTCCAGCGGTGCGCCCCGCTCGGCCCCATGGCCCCAAGCGAGCGCTAGCCGCCCCGGCCCGCCGCCCCGCCTCTCTCTCGCCGCCTGCCCCGCACCCGAGCTCGCCCGTCTCGAGCGCGCGCGGGGGGGCAGGTTCAACAGGGACCCCGGGGCGCGCCTCTTCGTGATCTCGACGGTCGCCGGCGGCGTCGGCATCAACCTCGCCTCCGGTGCCTTCGCCCTCCCGCGCCCTCCCGCGCCCTCGGTTCGGCCTGGCCTGCCCGGGGGCCTCACGCGGCTTGTTCGGCCCCCCGCGCCCGCGCCCGCAGCGAACCGCGTGATCGTGATGGACGCCTGCTGGAACCCCTGCCACGGCCCGCACCGACACCCCGCCCCCGAGCCGCCCCGCCCCCTCCCCCCTCTTCTCAGCGCAGCGCGCAGACACGCAGGCGCTCTTCCGGGCGTACCGCTTCGGGCAGCAGAAGGACGTCTTCGTCTACCGCCTCGTCGCGGCGGGGACGATGGAGTGGCGCGTCTACACCCAGCAGGCGCCCGCCCTCCGCGCCCCCGCCCCCCGTCCCCGCCGGGGGCCCATCTGCGCCCTCGCGCGCCCGCTCGGCCCCCGCAGGTCGTCAAGCAGTCCCTCTTCAAGCGCGGTGCGCCGGCCCCGCAAGCTCAAGCCGGTCCGGCCCCCGCTTCGCCCCGACGTTCTCGCGCGCGCGTTGGGCGGCAGCGGTGGACTCGGCGGCGACCTCGCGGCACGTGGCGCGGCAGGAGGCGGGCGAGTACTTCGCGGTACCGCTCGAGTGGCGCCCCCCGGCCCGCTACGCGCGCTCCTCCGCCCGCGACCCCGTCCTCGCCGTGCGCCCCCGCCCCGCCCCGACCCCCCGCACACACGCGCGCGGCGCCCCGAGCGGCGCTTGCGTGCAGGCGGCGGTTGCGGAGTTTGCCGGCGGGCGGCGGCGGCGGCCGGCGAGCCCGGCGACGAGGACGATGACTCGGGGTCGGAGGCGGAGGCGGGGGCGGGCGGGACCCGCTGGCGGCGCTCGGCGTGCTCGCGCAGCCGCCGGCCCCGGGGCGGGGCGGGGGCGGGGCGGCTCCAGCGGGGGCGGGGGGCGGCAGCGGGGCGGGGCCCGCCGCCCCGGGGATGGTGCTCCTGCGCGTGCACGAGCACGAGTCGCTCCTCGCCGACGACGACCCGGGCGCCCGGTCCGCCCCGCCCCGCCCCGCCCCGCCCCGCCCCGCCGCGCGCCCTCCGAGCCGGCCGGGGGCGCGGGGCAGGATCACGGAGGAGGACCGGCGGGAGGCGGCGGGGGAGGTGGAGCGGGAGGAGCGGGCGGAGCGGGCAGCGCGGGTGCGGGAGCGCGCCACGCGCCGCCGCGCCGGCGTCTTCTTCGACGAGGAGGACGAGGAGGACGAAGAGGGGCCGCGCCCCGAGCAGGGCCCCCGCCCCGGCCCCTCCCCCGCCCCTCTGCAGGCCCCAGCAGCCGCCGCCGCGGTGTCCCTCGATGCCATGATGCCATGATGTACTATAGCTAGTACTTTTCTGACTCAGTGACTCAAGCTCAGACCGATGTACTACGGTACAGCGCCGCGCGCCGCGGGGCCCGGCCCGGCGCGCGGGGCCGTGGCGGGCCATGCAGACCCACCCCGGCCCATGGCCAATTGCAAGCCCTGCGGCCGTACTAGTGCGTGCTAAAGTTTCGCGAGCTATCTGTATTAGCAAGCCATCATAATAACGTTGATTAAGCTGAGTGTGCAAGACCATGGTCACGCTCCCAGACTAATTTGCCAAGTAGATGCGAATTAGAAGCCTACAACTGCAAGCGGTCTGCGGCTGCCCCACTGGGCGGCGGTTGCGAGGAATGGGCTCGACAGCGCCTCGGGCCCGGGGCCCGGGGCCCCGCAGAAGATGAGGAGGGACGGGCCCGAGGCGCGGGGCTGGGCGGCCCAGAGCATAGGCCCGCCGGGGCACCAGCGCCGGGGCCCGCACGCCTAGGCCTGCCGCCAGCAGGCGCGCCCGGCCTGGCCTCCGCTGCTGCGCCTGGATCGGCCCGGGGGACGGCCTGGCCATGGGGCGGAGAAGAGGGAGGCAGGCCGCGGGCACACCGGCGCCACCGCGAGAGCCCGCCCGCCGCCGCCTGGCTCCCCTTCGCCGACCCCGACCGCACCTCCCGCAGGACGACCCGGCAACCTCGAGCAATGGCGGACGCTGCTGCGCTCGTACGACGTCGACTCGGGCCGGGGCGGGCGCACGCACGGAGCGCGCAAGCGGGGCACCTCGCTTCGGGCTTCCAAAAGTGCGGCGTTCTTTCCGCGCGCCGAAGCCTGCGTCCGGGAAGACGTCAGCTGCGAGCGCAAACGCGCTGCACCAGCGTGGCGCAGCCACTGCCGTCAGTGCATACCGGCCGCAAGGGGTAGCGCCGGGACGCCAGCTCGCAGCTGCAGGGAGCCTCGCATGCGCAGCTGGACTCGGGCAGCCCGCAAACGCATCCGCTTCTATGATCATGAAGCCTTGAAGGAGAGAAGACGAAGGGCGAGCTGCAGATTCTGCCATCGTCGATCCGCGCTGATTTGTCCGCTAGCCTCGACGGCAGCTACTGCTAGCTGACCATGCCAAGCTCTTCAGTTCTAGACAGAGAATTTGAAGCGCTGCGACCTGTGCGCGTTAGAAGCTTCAGCCCGAGAAAGGAGCGCTCACAGGCTGAATTGAAGCATGCACTTCGCACCGTCACGGGACTCTCTCGCCTGTCTCCCTCCGCGGCCGACATCAGCAGGCGCGGCAGGCCTAGGTTCGCTGCTGCTGAAAGCCGCTGCTAAATTTCAAAGCCCCCGGCCGCTCTGTACGTACGTGCTGTCGCCGCGCTTTTGAATTCGATGCCTAGACGTTCTCCGCGCCATATGCATCGCTCGTGGAGCAGGTGGTGTGAACGTGGGCGGCGGTGGGCCTCGCCGAGTCGGCTCTCGATCGGTGGCTCGTGCACGAGCCACCCCTTTGACCCCCCCTCCTCCTTCCCCCCCGAGCGGCCTGTGCACAGGCCGCTCGGATTAGACTGTACCCCCCACTGGCTCGTGCACGAGCCAGCTCTTTGCCCCCCCCCATCCCGCCCCCCCCCCGCCCCCCTAGTGGCCTGTGCACAGGCCACTCGGATGGCACTGTACCCCCTTACAAAAAAACAGATTGGCCGGTGCAGCGGCCAATCCGTCTAAAAAAAGGCTGGTGGGCTCATGCTCGACTCCACAGAGGGCTATATATATTAGGGACGCCGCCGCGACCTTGTTTACAGCATGCACACGAGCGACGGGTGCGTCTGGCTTCTCTCCCCTTCCCCGGCAGGAGTTTCGCGGGCCCGCTGCTGCCGGGCGGGTGAGCTTTCGTAACAGATCGTGCATTGCGACGGGCATCATCACTGATGCGACACTGGCGGCATGCATATGCCATGATGATCAGGCCCTCGGCCCTGGGACGAGTGTCAGCACCGCGGCCGCGCGCGGCAAGCGCGGCTCTATATCTGCGTCCCCCGCGCCGCGAGCTCCTCGATCGGCAGCGCGCCACTCGAGGTCGTCAGTAGCTTGGAAGCCGCTGCGGCAGCTTCAGCGTCGACAGGTCCATGACCAGGCCGCCGTGATCGTTCTGGTCCACTTCGACGTGCGCGCGCGCGCCGCGCGCGGCGCTTGCCCGGGCGCACACTCGGCAAGAAGCGGGTGCGTTCCAGATCTAGAGGAGCATGTGTACAAGCACCCGCTGAAGAGAAGTTGACGCCGCTCGCAGCGGCTCGGCCCCGGAGCCTTCATGTGTTGTCCGCCCCGGCCCGCCCTCGCGCGATCGGCGCTTCTCAGCCGCCGGTGGTTCCCGGGCCCCGAGGCCCGCTGCTGGTTGAGCGGGCCCCGAGGGACAGGGATGTCTTCGTCGAGGTCGTCGGCGGCGGAGGCGACGGAAGCGGCAGCTGCTCGGGAGGCGGCGGCCGCGGAGGCCTAGCTATAGGCGGCTCTGGGAGGCGGCGGCGTCGACGGCCGCAGAGGGCGCCAGCCGGGGCGGGGCGTGCCGGCGCGGACGGCGGCCGCCGCCGCGGCGCCACCCGACGACCACCTGCCCCGGCGCGGACCGCCGCCTCCTCCGTCCCGCCAGTGCCGTCTTCTCGTCTGCAAACGCTAGCGGACTCGGGCCGGCGCCTCCCGTCGGCCCGCGGCCGGGCCCCACCCGTTCGGCGATCGGCGGCTGAGGCGACGCGGAGAGCGACCCCACAGCATATATGCATCCTGCTTGCCAAGTTGGCCGGCGCCCGCCCTCGAGCTCGCCCAGCGGAGCAGGCGCCCTTGGCGCCGGCCCTAGGCCTAGACTTTTTCTCGAATTCCCAAGCCTTGAAGTTCGCAATTTAAAGCTAGCCATATCTATCGTGTTAACCTTGACTGAGCTGAGTGTGCAAGACCATGGCCACGCTCCCAGACTGCAGACGTACGCGTGCGGGGACAGGGGCCTCGACCAGCTGCAGCTGCAGATCACGATCGCGAGGCCGCGGAAGTACTAGTGTTGATTGCTCATCGCTAAGTAAATGCGAATTAGAAGCCGACAACTGCAAGCGGTCTGCGGCTGCCCCACTGGGCGGCGGTTGCGAGGAATGGCTCGACAGCGCCTCGGGCCCGGGGCCCGGGGCCCCGCAGGAGATGAGGAGGGACGGGCCCGAGGCGCCGGCGCGGGGCTGGGCGGCCCAGAGCATAGGCCCGCCGGGGCAGCAGCGCCGGGGCCCGCACGCCTAGGCCTGCCGCCAGCAGGCGCGCCCGGCCTGGCCTCCGCCGCTGCGCCTGGATCGGCCTGGGGGACGGCCTGGCCATGGGCCGGAGAAGAGGGAGGCAGGTCGCGGGCACACCGGCGCCACCGCGAGAGCCCGCCCGCCGCCGCCTTGCTCCCCTTCGCCGACCCCGACCGCACCTCCCGCAGGACGACCCGGCAACCTCGAGCAATGGCGGACGCTGCTGCGCTCGCACGACGTCGACACGGGCCGGGGCGGGCGCACGCACGGAGCGCGCAAGCGGGGCACCTCGCTTCGGGCTTCCAAAAGTGCGGCGTTCTTTCCGCGCGCCGAAGCCTGCGTCCGGGCGGACGTCAGCTGCGAGCGCAAACGCGCTGCACCAGCGTGGCGCACGCAGCCACTGCCGTCAGTGCATACCGGCCGCAAGGGGTAGCGCCGGGACGCCAGCTCGCAGCTGCAGGGAGCCTCGCATGCGCAGCTGGACTCGGGCAGCCCGCAAACGCATCCGCGTCTATGATCATGAAGCCTTGAAGGAGAGAAGACGAAGGGCGAGCTGCAGATTCTGCCATCGTCGATCCACGCTGATTTGTCCGCTAGCCTCGATAGCAGCTACTGCTAGGCTGACCATGCCAAGCTCTTCAGTTCTAGACAGAGAATTTGAAGCGCTGCGACCTGTGCGCGTTAGAAGCTTCAGCCCGAGAAAGGAGCGCTCACAGGCTGAAGCATGCACTTCGCACCGTCACGGGACTCTCTCGCCTGTCTCCCTCCGCGGCCGACATCAGCAGGCGCGGCAGGCCTAGGTTCGCTGCTGCTGAAAGCCGCTGCTAAATTTCAAAGCCCCCGGCCGCTCTGTACGTACGTGCTGTCGCCGCGCTTTTGAATTCGATGCCTAGACGTTCTCCGCGCCATATGCATCGCTCGTGGAGCAGGTGGTGTGAACGTGGGCGGCGGTGGGCCTCGCCGAGTCGGCTCTCGATCGGTGGCTCGTGCACGAGCCACCCCTTTGACCCCCCCTCCTCCTTCCCCCCCGAGCGGCCTGTGCACAGGCCGCTCGGATTAGACTGTACCCCCCACTGGCTCGTGCACGAGCCAGCTCTTTGCCCCCCCCCATCCCGCCCCCCCCCCCGCCCCCCTAGTGGCCTGTGCACAGGCCACTCGGATGGCACTGTACCCCCTTGCAAAAAAACAGATTGGCCGGTGCAACGGCCAATCCGTCTAAAAAAAGGCTGGTGGGCTCATGCTCGACTCCACAGAGGGCTATATATATTAGGGACGCCGCCGCGACCTTGTTTACAGCATGCACACGAGCGACGGGTGCGTCTGGCTTCTCTCCCCTTCCCCGGCAGGAGTTTCGCGGGCCCGCTGCTGCCGGGCGGGTGAGCTTTCGTAACAGATCGTGCATTGCGACGGGCATCATCACTGATGCGACACTGGCGGCATGCATATGCCATGATGATCAGGCCCTCGGCCCTGGGACGAGTGTCAGCACCGCGGCCGCGCGCGGCAAGCGCGGCTCTATATCTGCGTCCCCCGCGCCGCGAGCTCCTCGATCGGCAGCGCGCCACTCGAGGTCGTCAGTAGCTTGGAAGCCGCTGCGGCAGCTTCAGCGTCGACAGGTCCATGACCAGGCCGCCGTGATCGTTCTGGTCCACTTCGACGTGCGCGCGCGCGCCGCGCGCGGCGCTTGCCCGGGCGCACACTCGGCAAGAAGCGGGTGCGTTCCAGATCTAGAGGAGCATGTGTACAAGCACCCGCTGAAGAGAAGTTGACGCCGCTCGCAGCGGCTCGGCCCCGGAGCCTTCATGTGTTGTCCGCCCCGGCCCGCCCTCGCGCGATCGGCGCTTCTCAGCCGCCGGTGGTTCCCGGGCCCGAGGCCCGCTGCTGGTTGAGCGGGGCCCCGAGGGACAGGGATGTCTTCGTCGAGGTCGTCGGCGGCGGAGGCGACGGAAGCGGCAGCTGCTCGGGAGGCGGCGGCCGCGGAGGCCTAGCTATAGGCGGCTCTGGGAGGCGGCGGCGTCGACGGCCGCAGAGGGCGCCAGCCGGGGCGGGGCGTGCCGGCGCGGACGGCGGCCGCCGCCGCGGCGCCACCCGACGACCACCTGCCCCGGCGCGGACCGCCGCCTCCTCCGTCCCGCCAGTGCCGTCTTCTCGTCTGCAAACGCTAGCGGACTCGGGCCGGCGCCTCCCGTCGGCCCCGCGGCCGGGCCCCACCCGTTCGGCGATCGGCGGCTGAGGCGACGCGGAGAGCGACCCCACAGCATATATGCATCCTGCTTGCCAAGTTGGCCGGCGCCCGCCCTCGAGCTCGCCCAGCGGAGCAGGCGCCCTTGGCGCCGGCCCTAGGCCTAGACTTTTTCTCGAATTCCCAAGCCTTGAAGTTCGCAATTTAAAGCTAGCCATATCTATCGTGTTAACCTTGACTGAGCTGAGTGTGCAAGACCATGGCCACGCTCCCAGACTGCAGACGTACGCGTGCGGGGACAGGGGCCTCGACCAGCTGCAGCTGCAGATCACGATCGCGAGGCCGCGGAAGTACTAGTGTTGATTGCTCATCGCTAAGTAAATGCGAATTAGAAGCCGACAACTGCAAGCGGTCTGCGGCTGCCCCACTGGGCGGCGGTTGCGAGGAATGGGCTCGACAGCGCCTCGGGCCCGGGGCCCGGGGCCCCGCAGGAGATGAGGAGGGACGGGCCCGAGGCGCCGGCGCGGGGCTGGGCGGCCCAGAGCATAGGCCCGCCGGGGCAGCAGCGCCGGGGCCCGCACGCCTAGGCCTGCCGCCAGCAGGCGCGCCCGGCCTGGCCTCCGCCGCTGCGCCTGGATCGGCCTGGGGGACGGCCTGGCCATGGGCCGGAGAAGAGGGAGGCAGGTCGCGGGCACACCGGCGCCACCGCGAGAGCCCGCCCGCCGCCGCCTTGCTCCCCTTCGCCGACCCCGACCGCACCTCCCGCAGGACGACCCGGCAACCTCGAGCAATGGCGGACGCTGCTGCGCTCGCACGACGTCGACACGGGCCGGGGCGGGCGCACGCACGGAGCGCGCAAGCGGGGCACCTCGCTTCGGGCTTCCAAAAGTGCGGCGTTCTTTCCGCGCGCCGAAGCCTGCGTCCGGGCGGACGTCAGCTGCGAGCGCAAACGCGCTGCACCAGCGTGGCGCACGCAGCCACTGCCGTCAGTGCATACCGGCCGCAAGGGGTAGCGCCGGGACGCCAGCTCGCAGCTGCAGGGAGCCTCGCATGCGCAGCTGGACTCGGGCAGCCCGCAAACGCATCCGCGTCTATGATCATGAAGCCTTGAAGGAGAGAAGACGAAGGGCGAGCTGCAGATTCTGCCATCGTCGATCCACGCTGATTTGTCCGCTAGCCTCGATAGCAGCTACTGCTAGGCTGACCATGCCAAGCTCTTCAGTTCTAGACAGAGAATTTGAAGCGCTGCGACCTGTGCGCGTTAGAAGCTTCAGCCCGAGAAAGGAGCGCTCACAGGCTGAAGCATGCACTTCGCACCGTCACGGGACTCTCTCGCCTGTCTCCCTCCGCGGCCGACATCAGCAGGCGCGGCAGGCCTAGGTTCGCTGCTGCTGAAAGCCGCTGCTAAATTTCAAAGCCCCCGGCCGCTCTGTACGTACGTGCTGTCGCCGCGCTTTTGAATTCGATGCCTAGACGTTCTCCGCGCCATATGCATCGCTCGTGGAGCAGGTGGTGTGAACGTGGGCGGCGGTGGGCCTCGCCGAGTCGGCTCTCGATCGGTGGCTCGTGCACGAGCCACCCCTTTGACCCCCCCTCCTCCTTCCCCCCCGAGCGGCCTGTGCACAGGCCGCTCGGATTAGACTGTACCCCCACTGGCTCGTGCACGAGCCAGCTCTTTGCCCCCCCCATCCCGCCCCCCCCCGCCCCCCTAGTGGCCTGTGCACAGGCCACTCGGATGGCACTGTACCCCCTTGCAAAAAAACAGATTGGCCGGTGCAACGGCCAATCCGTCTAAAAAAGGCTGGTGGGCTCATGCTCGACTCCACAGAGGGCTATATATATTAGGGACGCCGCCGCGACCTTGTTTACAGCATGCACACGAGCGACGGGTGCGTCTGGCTTCTCTCCCCTTCCCGGCAGGAGTTTCGCGGGCCCGCTGCTGCCGGGCGGGTGAGCTTTCGTAACAGATCGTGCATTGCGACGGGCATCATCACTGATGCGACACTGGCGGCATGCATATGCCATGATGATCAGGCCCTCGGCCCTGGGACGAGTGTCAGCACCGCGGCCGCGCGCGGCAAGCGCGGCTCTATATCTGCGTCCCCCGCGCCGCGAGCTCCTCGATCGGCAGCGCGCCACTCGAGGTCGTCAGTAGCTTGGAAGCCGCTGCGGCAGCTTCAGCGTCGACAGGTCCATGACCAGGCCGCCGTGATCGTTCTGGTCCACTTCGACGTGCGCGCGCGCGCCGCGCGCGGCGCTTGCCCGGGCGCACACTCGGCAAGAAGCGGGTGCGTTCCAGATCTAGAGGAGCATGTGTACAAGCACCCGCTGAAGAGAAGTTGACGCCGCTCGCAGCGGCTCGGCCCCGGAGCCTTCATGTGTTGTCCGCCCCGGCCCGCCCTCGCGCGATCGGCGCTTCTCAGCCGCCGGTGGTTCCCGGGCCCCGAGGCCCGCTGCTGGTTGAGCGGGGCCCGAGGGACAGGGATGTCTTCGTCGAGGTCGTCGGCGGCGGAGGCGACGGAAGCGGCAGCTGCTCGGGAGGCGGCGGCCGCGGAGGCCTAGCTATAGGCGGCTCTGGGAGGCGGCGGCGTCGACGGCCGCAGAGGGCGCCAGCCGGGGCGGGGCGTGCCGGCGCGGACGGCGGCCGCCGCCGCGGCGCCACCCGACGACCACCTGCCCCGGCGCGGACCGCCGCCTCCTCCGTCCCGCCAGTGCCGTCTTCTCGTCTGCAAACGCTAGCGGACTCGGGCCGGCGCCTCCCGTCGGCCCCGCGGCCGGGCCCCACCCGTTCGGCGATCGGCGGCTGAGGCGACGCGGAGAGCGACCCCACAGCATATATGCATCCTGCTTGCCAAGTTGGCCGGCGCCCGCCCTCGAGCTCGCCCAGCGGAGCAGGCGCCCTTGGCGCCGGCCCTAGGCCTAGACTTTTTCTCGAATTCCCAAGCCTTGAAGTTCGCAATTTAAAGCTAGCCATATCTATCGTGTTAACCTTGACTGAGCTGAGTGTGCAAGACCATGGCCACGCTCCCAGACTGCAGACGTACGCGTGCGGGGACAGGGGCCTCGACCAGCTGCAGCTGCAGATCACGATCGCGAGGCCGCGGAAGTACTAGTGTTGATTGCTCATCGCTAAGTAAATGCGAATTAGAAGCCGACAACTGCAAGCGGTCTGCGGCTGCCCCACTGGGCGGCGGTTGCGAGGAATGGGCTCGACAGCGCCTCGGGCCCGGGGCCCGGGGCCCCGCAGGAGATGAGGAGGGACGGGCCCGAGGCGCCGGCGCGGGGCTGGGCGGCCCAGAGCATAGGCCCGCCGGGGCAGCAGCGCCGGGGCCCGCACGCCTAGGCCTGCCGCCAGCAGGCGCGCCCGGCCTGGCCTCCGCCGCTGCGCCTGGATCGGCCTGGGGGACGGCCTGGCCATGGGCCGGAGAAGAGGGAGGCAGGTCGCGGGCACACCGGCGCCACCGCGAGAGCCCGCCCGCCGCCGCCTTGCTCCCCTTCGCCGACCCCGACCGCACCTCCCGCAGGACGACCCGGCAACCTCGAGCAATGGCGGACGCTGCTGCGCTCGCACGACGTCGACACGGGCCGGGGCGGGCGCACGCACGGAGCGCGCAAGCGGGGCACCTCGCTTCGGGCTTCCAAAAGTGCGGCGTTCTTTCCGCGCGCCGAAGCCTGCGTCCGGGCGGACGTCAGCTGCGAGCGCAAACGCGCTGCACCAGCGTGGCGCACGCAGCCACTGCCGTCAGTGCATACCGGCCGCAAGGGTAGCGCCGGGACGCCAGCTCGCAGCTGCAGGGAGCCTCGCATGCGCAGCTGGACTCGGGCAGCCCGCAAACGCATCCGCGTCTATGATCATGAAGCCTTGAAGGAGAGAAGACGAAGGGCGAGCTGCAGATTCTGCCATCGTCGATCCACGCTGATTTGTCCGCTAGCCTCGATAGCAGCTACTGCTAGGCTGACCATGCCAAGCTCTTCAGTTCTAGACAGAGAATTTGAAGCGCTGCGACCTGTGCGCGTTAGAAGCTTCAGCCCGAGAAAGGAGCGCTCACAGGCTGAAGCATGCACTTCGCACCGTCACGGGACTCTCTCGCCTGTCTCCCTCCGCGGCCGACATCAGCAGGCGCGGCAGGCCTAGGTTCGCTGCTGCTGAAAGCCGCTGCTAAATTTCAAAGCCCCCGGCCGCTCTGTACGTACGTGCTGTCGCCGCGCTTTTGAATTCGATGCCTAGACGTTCTCCGCGCCATATGCATCGCTCGTGGAGCAGGTGGTGTGAACGTGGGCGGCGGTGGGCCTCGCCGAGTCGGCTCTCGATCGGTGGCTCGTGCACGAGCCACCCCTTTGACCCCCCCTCCTCCTTCCCCCCCGAGCGGCCTGTGCACAGGCCGCTCGGATTAGACTGTACCCCCCACTGGCTCGTGCACGAGCCAGCTCTTTGCCCCCCCCCATCCCGCCCCCCCCCGCCCCCTAGTGGCCTGTGCACAGGCCACTCGGATGGCACTGTACCCCCTTGCAAAAAAACAGATTGGCCGGTGCAACGGCCAATCCGTCTAAAAAAAGGCTGGTGGGCTCATGCTCGACTCCACAGAGGGCTATATATATTAGGGACGCCGCCGCGACCTTGTTTACAGCATGCACACGAGCGACGGGTGCGTCTGGCTTCTCTCCCCTTCCCCGGCAGGAGTTTCGCGGGCCCGCTGCTGCCGGGCGGGTGAGCTTTCGTAACAGATCGTGCATTGCGACGGGCATCATCACTGATGCGACACTGGCGGCATGCATATGCCATGATGATCAGGCCCTCGGCCCTGGGACGAGTGTCAGCACCGCGGCCGCGCGCGGCAAGCGCGGCTCTATATCTGCGTCCCCCGCGCCGCGAGCTCCTCGATCGGCAGCGCGCCACTCGAGGTCGTCAGTAGCTTGGAAGCCGCTGCGGCAGCTTCAGCGTCGACAGGTCCATGACCAGGCCGCCGTGATCGTTCTGGTCCACTTCGACGTGCGCGCGCGCGCCGCGCGCGGCGCTTGCCCGGGCGCACACTCGGCAAGAAGCGGGTGCGTTCCAGATCTAGAGGAGCATGTGTACAAGCACCCGCTGAAGAGAAGTTGACGCCGCTCGCAGCGGCTCGGCCCCGGAGCCTTCATGTGTTGTCCGCCCCGGCCCGCCCTCGCGCGATCGGCGCTTCTCAGCCGCCGGTGGTTCCCGGGCCCCGAGGCCCGCTGCTGGTTGAGCGGGGCCCCGAGGGACAGGGATGTCTTCGTCGAGGTCGTCGGCGGCGGAGGCGACGGAAGCGGCAGCTGCTCGGGAGGCGGCGGCCGCGGAGGCCTAGCTATAGGCGGCTCTGGGAGGCGGCGGCGTCGACGGCCGCAGAGGGCGCCAGCCGGGGCGGGGCGTGCCGGCGCGGACGGCGGCCGCCGCCGCGGCGCCACCCGACGACCACCTGCCCCGGCGCGGACCGCCGCCTCCTCCGTCCCGCCAGTGCCGTCTTCTCGTCTGCAAACGCTAGCGGACTCGGGCCGGCGCCTCCCGTCGGCCCCGCGGCCGGGCCCCACCCGTTCGGCGATCGGCGGCTGAGGCGACGCGGAGAGCGACCCCACAGCATATATGCATCCTGCTTGCCAAGTTGGCCGGCGCCCGCCCTCGAGCTCGCCCAGCGGAGCAGGCGCCCTTGGCGCCGGCCCTAGGCCTAGACTTTTTCTCGAATTCCCAAGCCTTGAAGTTCGCAATTTAAAGCTAGCCATATCTATCGTGTTAACCTTGACTGAGCTGAGTGTGCAAGACCATGGCCACGCTCCCAGACTGCAGACGTACGCGTGCGGGGACAGGGGCCTCGACCAGCTGCAGCTGCAGATCACGATCGCGAGGCCGCGGAAGTACTAGTGTTGATTGCTCATCGCTAAGTAAATGCGAATTAGAAGCCGACAACTGCAAGCGGTCTGCGGCTGCCCCACTGGGCGGCGGTTGCGAGGAATGGGCTCGACAGCGCCTCGGGCCCGGGCCCGGGGCCCCGCAGGAGATGAGGAGGGACGGGCCCGAGGCGCCGGCGCGGGCTGGGCGGCCCAGAGCATAGGCCCGCCGGGCAGCAGCGCCGGGCCCGCACGCCTAGGCCTGCCGCCAGCAGGCGCGCCCGGCCTGGCCTCCGCCGCTGCGCCTGGATCGGCCTGGGGACGGCCTGGCCATGGGCCGGAGAAGAGGGAGGCAGGTCGCGGGCACACCGGCGCCACCGCGAGAGCCCGCCCGCCGCCGCCTTGCTCCCCTTCGCCGACCCCGACCGCACCTCCCGCAGGACGACCCGGCAACCTCGAGCAATGGCGGACGCTGCTGCGCTCGCACGACGTCGACACGGGCCGGGGCGGGCGCACGCACGGAGCGCGCAAGCGGGCACCTCGCTTCGGGCTTCCAAAAGTGCGGCGTTCTTTCCGCGCGCCGAAGCCTGCGTCCGGAAGACGTCAGCTGCGAGCGCAAACGCGCTGCACCAGCGTGGCGCACGCAGCCACTGCCGTCAGTGCATACCGGCCGCAAGGGGTAGCGCCGGACGCCAGCTCGCAGCTGCAGGGAGCCTCGCATGCGCAGCTGGACTCGGGCAGCCCGCAAACGCATCCGCGTCTATGATCATGAAGCCTTGAAGGAGAGAAGACGAAGGGCGAGCTGCAGATTCTGCCATCGTCGATCCACGCTGATTTGTCCGCTAGCCTCGATAGCAGCTACTGCTAGGCTGACCATGCCAAGCTCTTCAGTTCTAGACAGAGAATTTGAAGCGCTGCGACCTGTGCGCGTTAGAAGCTTCAGCCCGAGAAAGGAGCGCTCACAGGCTGAAGCATGCACTTCGCACCGTCACGGGACTCTCTCGCCTGTCTCCCTCCGCGGCCGACATCAGCAGGCGCGGCAGGCCTAGGTTCGCTGCTGCTGAAAGCCGCTGCTAAATTTCAAAGCCCCGGCCGCTCTGTACGTACGTGCTGTCGCCGCGCTTTTGAATTCGATGCCTAGACGTTCTCCGCGCCATATGCATCGCTCGTGGAGCAGGTGGTGTGAACGTGGGCGGCGGTGGGCCTCGCCGAGTCGGCTCTCGATCGGTGGCTCGTGCACGAGCCACCCCTTTGACCCCCCTCCTCCTTCCCCCCGAGCGGCCTGTGCACAGGCCGCTCGGATTAGACTGTACCCCCCACTGGCTCGTGCACGAGCCAGCTCTTTGCCCCCCCCCATCCCGCCCCCCCCCCCGCCCCCCTAGTGGCCTGTGCACAGGCCACTCGGATGGCACTGTACCCCCTTGCAAACAAAACAGATTGGCCGGTGCAGCGGCCAATCCGTCTAAAAAAAGGCTGGTGGGCTCATGCTCGACTCCACAGAGTGCTATATTAGGGACGCCGCCGCGACCTTGTTTACAGCATGCGCACGAGCGACGGGTGCGTCTGGCTTCTCTCCCCTTCCCCGGCAGGAGTTTCGCGGGCCCGCTGCTGCCGGGCGGGTGAGCTTTCGTAACAGATCGTGCATTGCGACGGGCATCGCATCATCACTGATGCGACACTGGCGGCATGCATATGCCATGATGATCAGGCCCTCGGCCCTGGGACGAGTGTCAGCACCGCGGCCACGCGCGGCAAGCGCGGCTCTAGATCTAGATCTGCGTCGACGTCTCCCGCGCCGCGCGCGAGCTCCTCGATCGGCAGCGCGCCACTCGAGGTCGTCAGTAGCTTGCAGCTGAAGCCGCTGCGGCAGCTTCAGCGTCGACAGGTCCATGACCAGGCCGCCGTGATCGTTCGAATTCTCAGAGTCTGGTCCACTAGTACTGGGCCACTTCGACGTGCGCGCGCGCCGCGCGCGGCGCTTGCCCGGGCGCACACTCGGCAAGAAGCGGGTGCGTGCCGAATGTAGAGGAGCATGTGTACAAGCACCCGCTGAAGAGACGTTGACGCCGCTCGCAGCGGCTCGGCCCCGGAGCCTTCATGTGTACATGTTGTCCGCCCCGGCCCGCCCTCGCGCGATCGGCTCAGCGGCTGCCACACTGGGCCGCCGGGCGGCGGTTGCGATGAATGGGCTCGACAGCCCGCAGCCGGCGCGGCCCCTGGCCATGGGGCCCGGGGCCCCGCAGGAGGGACGGGCCCGAAATAAAATTGCTCTGATAGGTCCGGCCAGGCAGGAAGGTAGTTGCCCCCCTAGGCCTCTCCACGCGCCGCTGTTTCCAGCGACTCGGCCGGGCCATGAGGAGGGACGGGCCCGATCACGAGGCGCAAGGCTGGGCGGGGCTGGGCGGCCACAGCGGACTGGCCTTTAAGATTGCATGCATATGGATCCCGGACTGTACATGTGAACTGTGAGCAATTGGCGAGGAGCGAGTGCGTTGCAATTGCAGCGCGCCTTGGGGTGGTACGCCCTGTACATGTCCGGATCCCGGAATCGCGAATTTCGAAGGAGGTGGGCGCGTGCAGTGCCCTGCGGCCGGGTTGCATCTGAGTTACAATAGTTTCTTGTACCAGTGTACATCTACATGTGTTCACCGTGCAACAGAACGACACAACTGAAGGGAAGTAAGCTTGTAACTGCAGCTAAGGAGAGAGGGCGAGCAAAGAAGGAGCACATCGAAGAACGGGACAAGGGGACGCCGTGACGGGTAGGGAAATGTGCCCCGAGGTGTGTTCGCTGGCAGGGGCCTCGTGGCAGAAGAAGAGCTCGAGAACCGAAGAGAGAAGAAGCGAGGCGGGAAAAAGGGATCAAAGGCAACCGGAGGCGGGCCGGGGGACAGGGGTCCAGGAGGGGGGCGGGGCGGGGGCGGGGGTGAGGGGCGGGGCGGGGGCGGCGGCTCAGGCGCCCTCGGAGTCGTCGGCGTCCTCCTCGGCGGCGGCCTCCTCGGCCTCGTCGGGGTCGACGCCCCGCGAGAGCTTCTCCACGCGCTCCAGGCCCCGCCGCGCCCCCGCGTGGAGGGCGTTGAGGGCGAGGGCGGCGTGGTAGTGGCGGATCGCCTCGCCGTACTCGCGCGCCTGCGCCAGCACGTCCGCCAGCTTCACGTGCACCACGTCCCGCGTGTGCCGCTCCGCCACCCCGCGCAGCCTGCCCTCCCGCCTCGCCCGGGGCGGCGGGGCGGGGCGGGGCGGGGCGGGGGCGGACAGGTGGAGGGCGGCGGGGGCGTGGCCCTCGGCGAGGTAGAAGTCGGCGAGGGCGCCGACGGTGTCCAGGTTGTCGGGGTCCAGCTGCAGCGCCCGCTCCAGCATCCCCCGCGCCTGCGTGCCCCGGGCCCCTGCTCGACGCCCCGCCGGCCCCGGCGGGGCGGGGCGGGGCGGGGCGGGGCGCACCCGCTCGCGGCCGTCCGGGGTGCGGGAGAGGACGGAGCCGACGAGGGCGAGGGCCACCGGCGCGTTCTTGTTCGGCGCGAGCGAGTTGCGTGCCACCTGTCCCCGCCCCGGGCCCCGCGTTTGGGGCGGAGGGGGGCGGGGGGCGGGGTTGGGCGGGGCGGGGCGGGGGGCGCACGGTGAGGGCCTCCTTGACCTTGCCGAGGGCCATGTACGCCTCCACGAGCCCTGCGCCCCGTCAGCCGGCGAGGGGCCGGCCGGGGGCGGGGGCCGGGGGCGCGCCCTTCGCAGAGATCATGTCCTTGCGCAGCGCGTACGCCTTCCTGCGCCGGAGTCAGGCCGCCGGCGGAGAGCGAGGCGGGCAGCCCGGGCGGGGCGGGGCGGGGACCGGTAGGCGGCGATGGCCTCCTCGTGGCGCTGGCACTTGAGGAGGAGGCGGCCGCGCAGCATGTGGGCCTGCGCGTTGCGGCCCTCCTCGAGCCCGCTCGCGCGCTCCGCGTACTGGAGCGCCTTCTCCCCGTCCTGCTTGAGGTCGCAGTAGAGGGCCGCCACGACCCACGGCTCCGCCCGCCGCGCCTCCACCCGCATCGTCTCCCGCGCCAGCCTGCCCGCCCCACCCCGTTGAGCCGGCGCCACGGCGGGGCGGGGCGGGGCGGGGCGGGGGCGGGCTTGTTGAGCTCGGCGGCGTGGCCGCCGGAGTGGAGGAGGCCGCCGTAGAGGTCCGTGTCGTCCAGCCGGCAGTCGTCCGCCGCGTGCACCTGCCCGCCCCGCCCGCCTCAGCCCGCCGCGCGGGGCGGCCCAGCGGGGCGGCGCGCGCCTTCTGGAAGCAGTAGATGGAGTCGTCGAGGCGCCCCATCATCGCCTGGCACTTGGACATCAGCACCAGCGCGTGCGCATTCCCCGGGTACGCCCCCTCCACCGCCTCGCACGACGCCAGCGCGCCTGCCGCGCGGCTCGGGCCCGGCCGGCGCGGGCGGGCGGGGGTGGGGGCGCGCTTCGGTACTCGTTGCGGGAGAACTGGAGGTGGGCGCGCAAGAAGGGGAGGAACCAGTCGGGGGCGGCGTCCGTGCAGTCGACGCCCAGCTCCGTCAGCCCGAGCAGCGCCTCCACCGCGTGCGCGTCCTGCCTGCATCCCGGGGTCGTCCCCGCCCCGCCCCGCCCCGCCCCGCCCCGCCCCGCCCCGCCCCGCCCCGCGCACTTCAAGACCTCCCTGTAGCACGCCGTCGCCAGCCGCCTGCGCGCGCCCCCGCGTCGGCCGCCTAGCGAGGAGAATGGGCGCGAGAGGTGCCGGGGCGGACGGGTCGACGCTGGTCTGCGCGTAGAGCTTCGCGAGGAGCATGTTGACGGCGATGGTCCGCGAGCGCTGCGGGATGCTCTCCAGCTGTCCGCCCCAGCGTCAGCGCCGCCGCGCTCCAGCGTAGCTAAGCGCGCTCCGCGCTCCCGCGCAGCGCACCACCGCCAGGGCCTCGCGCGTGTCCCGCAGCTTAAGGTAACAGTTGCACATTTTGAATTTCACCTCGCTCTCGAAGGTCGCCGTGCGATCCTGCTGCGGCTGAGCAGACGCGCCGATGCCGGGCTTGATGCCCTTCGTCGGATTCCTCGACAGCTTGCGTGTCTTGAGCGCGTTGCGGTAGTACAGCTGCGGCCGAAGGGGCTGGACGGGGCGCGACGGCGCCGGGCGGGCGATGCGGGCAACGCACGAGCGCTCTCCTGTACTCTTCCTTGCCGTACAGCGCGTCCGCGTACATGAGCAGCCAGTCCGATTGCTGCGCGTTCTGATCGGACTGCGGGGAGCCGCTGTTCTTCAGCGTATTCGCGCCGCTGAGAAGGAATGACCCCTGCAAGCGCATGAGACCGTGTTTCGGGCAACGCAACGCGCGGAGCGGCACCAGGATTTCCGCCGAGCCGAACAGCCCGGCATCGAGCAGCCGCTGCATTTCCACCTCCAGCCGCCCGCTGAGCTCGTGGAAGCTTGGCGCGGGCATTGCAGATGCTCGGGGGAGGCACAGGGCGGTCGTGCAGAGCCTGCCAGAGCCGCTGGCAGAGCGGCCGAGGGGGATACCGTCGTTCGAAAATGGAGGCGAGCAGCGCTTTCTGCGGGCTGCTGCCGTCGCCGCTGACACATGCGGCGTGGTCTGTGGGGACTCCATGCAGCACAGCTCGCCGCCGGTCGGACCCGCCGACCCGGCCGCACGCCTTCACATACACAGGCCTTCCACTACGCACGCCGCAGCGCTTTGCAAGCGGTAGGAGGGATTCCGTACGTGCGCGGAGGTTTCACGTAGAGAGCGGGTCGGCGTCCTCCTTCTTCGGCGCGGATGCTAGCTCGTTCATCCGTGTGGCTCGGTTGGCGACCAGCCTGGGCGCCCTGCAGCTTGCAGGCAACCGCAGGGATGCCGAAAGAGGATTCAGATGCGTGGCCAGCGGCGAGCGAGAGAAGCGGGAGAAGAGGCAAGCGGAGGCGGAGCAGCGGGTCGTGCCGTCCGACGCGGTTGTCAAGGCCGTCGAGAGCCTCGGTTTCAAGGTTACAGACGGCGACGTCGCGTCTACGGCCGGTGCGGCCTCCCCCCCGCTCGCCCACGCACGTATGAACGACGAATCGCTTACTCGGGCCGCCGGGGCACAGGCCGGGAGCTCGCGGCGGTGCGGCAGGAGCTCATGGCGCTGGCGTACAACGCCGGCGGCCACATGCAGGCCCGCGCCGACGTTGTCGCCCCCCCGCACGCGCTGGCCTCCGACGCGGGCCGGGGCGCACGCGCAGGTGGCAGAGACGGGAGACATCGTGTACTCGTTCCCGGCCAACTTCCGCTCCGTCCTCAGCAGCAACGACCGCCGCGTGCGCTCCATCCCCCGCGCACTGCGCCCCGCGCGACGCCTCCGAGCGGCGTCGCAGTTCCGGGCGCTGGAGGTGTGGCGGGGGGTGTCGGGGGCGCTGTACAAGGGCGTGCGCGTCGGCTTCGGGGTCTCCCTCCTGCTCTCCATCCTCCTCGTCTTCGTCACCTTCGTCGCCATCAGGCGCGCGCGCCATCGAGCGCCGCCCCGGGGCCCCTCCCGCGCCAGGGCCGGCGCTGACGCGGCGCAGCATCTCCGCCTCCTCCTCGTCGCGTGGCAGCGACGACGATAACGACAGCGGCGAACGCCGCAGCCGCAATTCTTTCGTCCGCACCGCGCCCCGCCCCGCCCGCGCCCCGCGCCCCGCCCCGCCCCGCCTCACGCGGCGGCGGCAGAACATCTCGTTCGGGCCGAGCCTCTTCGACTACTACTACTGGTCGCGGCTCATGAACCCCGGGTGGGGCTCGTACGGGTACAGTTACACGGTGACGGACTACGAGGACGAGTACGGCGCGGAGGAGCGGCGGCGCGCCGACCTCTCCTTCCCCGAGGCCGTCTTCTCCTTCGTGTCCGCCCCGCCCCCGCCCCGCTTCGTTCCGCGCCGGGCCCGGCGAGCGGGCGGCAGGTTCGGGGACGGGGACCCGAACGCGGGGCTGGCGGAGCGGCAGTGGCAGCTGGTCGGGCAGGTCATCCGCGAGGCCGGCGGCGCCGTCACCGCCGAGCAGGCCCGCCCCGCCCTGCCCCGCCCCACCGGCCCGTCGCCGCCGCCCCCTCACCGCCGGCGCAGGTGCTGCCGTACCTCGACTCGCGGACCTTCCCCACCACGGACCCCCGCTCCTCCTTCTTCAAGGCCCGCCCCCGCCCCGCCCCGCCCCGCCCCGCCGTGCCGCCGGTCCGACGGCCGCGCAGTACGAGGACTACATGCTGCCGGTGCTGCTGCGGTTCCAGGGGCGGCCGGAGGTGAGCGAGGAGGGGGACATCGTCTACGTCTTCCCCGAGCTGCTCGTCAGCACGGCGGCCGCCGAGCGGGCCGAGCGGGCGCTGCCGCCCTTCCTCGAGGAGGCCGCTGAGGCCTTCACCCGCGCCGACGGCCTCCAGAAGTTCCTCGCGGGGGGCCTCGGGGCCCTCAACGCCGTCGGCGTCGCCTCGCTGGGACCCGTGCTCAAGAGCTACGCCGCCGCGCAGGCCGCCGGGGGCGTCATCGCGCTCGCCGCCTCCCTCCTCTGGCTGCTGCGCGCCTACGCCCTCGTCTTCGTGGCGACCCCCGTGGCGCGCCTCGTCCGCCTGCGCGGCGCCAACGCCGGCATCGAGCAGCGCAACGCCGCCCGCGCGGCCGCCGCGGAGGCCCTCCTCGACGACCCCTCCCCGCAGCTCCGCCGCAAGGCCCGCCCGGCGCCCCCGCAGCCCCCGCCCCCGCCCCTGAGCCTCGCGCCGCGCAGATGCGGTTCGCGCGGGAGAAGGCGCGGGAGGTGGGGGCGGAGGGCCGGCGCGCCGTGGACCGCAAGGTCATCTTCTCGACGGAGCAGTCGGCCCTCGAGCAGGACCTCGACGGGCCCGACGCCGACGCCGAGTGGGCCCGCCGCCTCGAGCGCGGCCGCAGCACCCGCGGCGAGTAGCCCCCCGCGCGTAGCTAGCTCTAGGCAGCTATAGATTGGATGTCACAGTGTTGCATATTCGAGAGAGTCAGGAGGAGTAGGCGGTGAGGTCGACGAGGGCGCCGGCGCCGGGGGCGGGGGCCTGCGGCATGGCGAGGAGCTGGAGGGCCGTCAGCTCCGCCTCGATGTCGACCGGCCGCCCGGGCCCCGGCGGGCGCGCGTGCTCCCGCGCCGTCGCCGCCAGCCGCTCGCGCAGCTCCGGCGGGGCGGAGGGCCCGTCGAGCTCCGCGAAGGCCGAGGCGGCGGCCGCCTTGAGGAGCGCCAGGTACTCCTCGTCGTCCACCCCGCCCCGGGCCCCGCCGCCCCGCCTCCTCCTCCTCTTCGTCGCTCTCGCGCGCGGCGGCCCGCCGCGGCTCCGCCGCCAGCACCCGCGCCAGCTCCTCCCCGCGCCACCGCCCGTCCTTCCTCTGCGCCCGCCCCTCCGCGAAGCCGTCGCCCGCCCCGCCCTGCGCCCCGTGAGGGGGGCGGCGGGGCGGCGGGCGCGCGCGGGGCGCACGGCGGCAGCTCGTAGTTATTGCTGACGAGGAAGGCAGCAATGCTGAAGCGCAGCTCCGCCGGCCGCAGCGCCTGCGCCGCGTCGGCCCGGGGCGGCGCGGGCGGGGCCGGGGCGGGGCGGCACGGCGAGGAGGCGGGCGCGGGCGGGGCCGAGGGGAGGCTGGTGAAGAGCTCTGACAGGAGCGCCCGCAGGTCGTTCTCCTGGCCGGCCTGCTGCACCGCCCCGCACAGCTGCCGCCGCGTCGGGGGGGGCGGGGGCGGCGGGGCGGCGGGGCGGCGCACGAGGCCGACGGCGTCGGCGGCGAGCTGGGCGGCCTCCTCGGCGCGGGGCCAGCGCGGCTCGGCGTCCGGCAGGGCGAGCGCCGCGGCGGCGTGCGGGAAGAAGAGCTCCTTCAGGGCGCCCTTGACCGTCCCCGGCACTCCGCCATCAGCCGGAACGCGTCCGACGCCCGCCCTGCGCCCCGTCAGGCCGCCCGCGGGGCGACGGGCGGGCGGGCGGGCGGGCGGGCGGGCGGGGCGTGCCGGGGCGGGCGGCGAGGTCGTGGTGGAGGGCCGCGACGTAGAAGCGCATGAGGAGCACGGCCCGCTCCCGCGCCTCCTCCGCCGGCTGCCAGCCCCGCTCGCCCCCGCCCCAGAGAGGAGAAGGGCCGGGCAGGGGTCCGCCGGCGCACGAGTAGCGGCCGGCGCTCGCACGGCGCGATGGCTCCCGCGGACGTCGCAGTGAGCGCGGCCCTGTGTGTTGAACTCATCAAAAGCCCGATCCGCGCTCGCGGAGTCGCGCAGGGGGCCAGACGCACACAGCGCCAACGAGGGCGTTCCAGTTATCCGCGTTCGGCAGCTCTCTGCGGTCGCGGGCGTATCGGCCGCGCTCGAGGAGGCGCGAGCAATGCAAGCGCACGAGACCATCGACCACCGGACCGGACGGCCCCTTTGCCAGTGAGGCCCGCACGCCTGCGGCGATGTCAAGCGGAGGCGAGGACCGCCAGAACCCGGCACGCCGCACCGCTACCAGCGATTCATACGCTCCGAACGCGGCCTGCCGGTCCCGCGAGCCGCGCAGGGCGTCCAGGAGCCTGTCGACAAGAGCGCTGCGGCGCGGAGGACGGGTCGCCCGGGGAAGGAGACCTGCAGCGGAAGCGGCGGCGCACCGCGTGGGCGCCATCTCGTTGAGGAAGCATTGCGTGTAGAGGAATTCCCGCAGCAGCCGCTTCTCCTCGGCGAGCACAGGGTCGCCTGCGCTCAAGCGCCTGTGAGCTGCGATGCCGCGACGAGGAGCGGAGCCGAAACGCACTGTTGTGCACGTCCGCAAGCGGCACCAGGATCGATGCGACCCGCTGCGAGATTGGCGGCCGCTGGTCGTGCTCTCCGAGCGGGGCGGGCGCTGGCGCGGGAGGCGGCCGGCCCGGGGCAAATAGCGGGTGCGTCGTTGCTGGCCTGGGATCCGTGCCCATGTCGAGCAGAGGAGTTTCGAATTGCCGGGTACGGGTACGGGTGTTTAGGGGGTAGACGACGAGACGCAGCGACTGGCAAGATGGTTCGTCAGTGGCTCCCGGGCGCTCCGCTGGGGTGCAATCGACGAAGCTAGCGCACTGTAGCATAGAGGCAGCCATAAGGGCGACTTCCGGGACCGATCACGCGGTCGGGGTGCCGCAACCTGTGCTGGCTGCCGACGGCGGCGCCCGCCGTGCTCTATGCATTAGAAGCTGCAAAGAGCACATGCATAGGCAGCGAGCTGGGGCGCGGGTCGCCGAGCGATCGCCAATAGGCGCCGTGCCTCGCAGGCCCGCGCCCGTTGCTGACTCTGCCGCGCACGACAGGTGAACATCCCGAAGACTCGCAAGACCTTCTGCTCGAAGTGCTCCAAGCACACCCCGCACAAGGTCACGCAGTACAAGACCGGCAAGGCCTCGAAGTTCGCTCAGGGTGCGCTCGGCCCACCGCTCTCTCCTTTCAATGCTCACCTGCGTGCAGGCAAGCGCCGTTACGACCGCAAGCAGAGCGGCTTCGGTGGGCAGACCAAGCCCGTCTTCCACAAGAAGGTGCACGATCTCGGGACCCAAAGCTAGTCCATTGGTGCTAAGGCTGTGCGACGCACACCATCTATAGCACAAGGAACATAGCTCCGCATCACTGTGCAGCCGCGCTGATGCCTGCCGCTCGCGGCGCTCTCGTCGTTGCGCAGGCGAAGACCACGAAGAAGATCGTGCTCCGTCTCGAGTGCAACGCTTGCAAGTACAAGCACCAGCACGCCATCAAGCGCTGCAAGCACTTCGAGCTTGGCGGTGACAAGAAGGCGAAGGGCCAGGCCACCTACTAAAGGGTTTCGCCCCCGGCATACCCTACTGGGCCTCTGTTCCCGGAAACTGCGTTCGGGTCTTCGTCTGGGATTCGATCTCGTCGGCACCTTGTCTCGTGTACTTACGATGTCTCCATAAACACGAGCAAGGATCTTGTGCTTTTGGCCCTACGGAGATCCCGTCACGCATGGTCTTTTTCGCGCGTGGGCTTTCTATGTAGCTGCATCGCTTGACGATTATAATGAAGGTGTGCGTCAGAGAAGCCTCAGACTAGCTATATAGGCAGCTCTGGGGAGGCCGCTAAAAATGCGAGCCGGCTTCGGACTGCCGCAGAGCACAAGAGGAAAAGGTCCAACGGAAAAGAAATATTAACGTCAAGACGACATCTAGGTTTTAATATTAATGAGCTTCTGAACCGAGAGTGTGGCCAGAGGGCGCGGTGGCCCAGTGGGGCGGGTACCAGTTCGGGCGAGGAAACCGTCGAAGAGAGACCATCTGATGGCGAAGGCCGGCGAGGATGCCTGGTTTGACAGCAGTGCGATTGCGCCTGGCTCGACGGGCAGGTCGGCGGGCAGGCCACCGCTCGATGTAGAGACGGGCGGCGCGCCCACGGTGGCCAGCGGCGACATGCGGTCGACCGCGACGCAGCTGCTAATGGGTCATGTGCGTTACCTTCCTGCGCTGCGCGCTCCCGTTGCTGACTTCGCACCGCAGGCACTAGATCAGGTTTGTCCCCCAAAGCGGGTCTTGGCGGGCCCCAGCTGACGCGTGCTCACGCTTGTGTGCTGAGCCTTGACATTTCCGTCCGCCAGGTGCGGCAGCGCGCGTCGGCCTGGAAGGTCCTCATCGGCAACATCGACCCTCTTCGCCCGTATTTCGATCTGGACTCCGCAGAGGTGTTGAAGCGCTTCATGTACAGCGTAAGAGACTTTCCCAACCCAACCCGACGCCACCCCGTCTGAACCAACCCCGCCTGCCCGAGCGCAGCTCGTCCCGCGACCGGCCCTCTCTCACGCCACAATGGTGGCTGCGCCGGACTTCTACGGCCCGCTCGTGTCGTCGTTCACGTTTGGGATGCTGCTGCACATGCTGCTCGGCGGTAGCGAGGTGAAGGAGGGGACGCTGCTGGGGACCTCGCTGGGCGTCTGCCTGACGTACTGGATGGTCGCCTCGGGCTTCTACTGGACGGTCTCGTACATCCTGCAGTGCGAGCTGCGGCTGCAGTCCGTGGTGTGCCTCACGGGCTACGCGATGAGCGGCTACTGCGCGACGATCGCCGCCCAGCTGCTCTTCGGGAGCGCCCTCGGCGGCCTCGCCGCCTTCGTCGCCGGCGGCCTTTCCGCCGCCGCCCTCGGCCTCGCCTTCTACCACTCCCACCCGGAGGGCCGCAAGGGCCTCATGGCCGCCGCCCTCGTCGCCGCCGTCCGCCCCCCTCCTCCCTCGCTTGCCCCCTCCTCCGGGCCTGACCTGCCGAGGGCGCCCCGCAGGTCCACTTCCTCTTCCTCCTCTTCATCCGCTACCAGTACTTCCCCTCCAACACGCAGGCCCGCCCTGCCTGTGCCCCGCCGCGCCGCGCCCTCCCCGCCGCTCACAGCACGGGGCGGGCAGGTGACGCGGGGAGCGCCGGAGGCGGCGCCCGGGGCGGGGGCGGAGGAGGGGAAGGGGCAGGAGGAGCGGCACGAGAAGCAGGACGACGAGAAGCACGAGAAGGAGAAGGGCGGCAAGGAGAAGGATGACAAGGACCGCCTCTTCTTCTGAGGCGCGCCCCCGCGACCCCCTCGCCCCGCCCCCCGCCACTCGGCCCCTCCCCGCCTCCGCAACCCCCTTCAGACGCCAACGCCACACCGGCCGTACACGTAGCTTTCCATTGCAAAACGCACGATTATAAATATCGCGAGGCCGCTTCCGGGGGGAGATGGGGGAGGGTGGCGAGGGGTTGCGGGCAGCAGGGGGCGGGCGGGGGGCAGGGTGGGGTGGGGCTCAAAGGTTGTAGAGGCGGACGGCGGCGCCGTCGAGGGAGGGGAGGAGGACGGCGGCGCGGTGGGCGGGGGCGGTGAGGTGCTCGAAGCGGTACGGGGCGCCCCGCCCGAAGTCGAGCTCCAGCAGCGGCAGCTCCGCGAACGACTCCACCAGCAGGGCGTTCTCCGGGGGCGCCCCCCGGCAGAGCCCGCTCGGCGCCGCCACCCCCTTGGGCGCCGAGAGGCCGCCCATGGCGGCGGCCGGCGAGAGGGTGCCGCTCATGCCGCCGATGGGGGGCTCGGGGGCGACGAGGGAGAACTTGCGGCGGGAGCCGGAGAGGACGACGCGGGGCGCGGCGCGGGCGCGGATCTCCTCGGCGACGGCGACGTAGGCGCTGGCGGCGGCGGGGTCCACGCGGCGGGCCGCCTCGGCGAGGAGGCCGGCGACGTGGGCGAGGGAGAGGCCGCGGAGGGCGTCGGGCGCGAGGGCCGCCGAGACCCAGGCGCTGGCGTTGCCGAAGAAGTCGGGCCCGACGCCGTCGAGGCGCTCCCGCAGGTCCACCCCCCGCACCAGCCACGTCTCCTCCGGCGCCGTCGCCTCCTCCAGCCCCTCCGCCCCTCCTCGCCCCAGAGGCCCGCCCCCAGCCCACGAGGCCGCCCCGCCACCGACGCCGGCGGCCGCACCGCCGCCCCCGCGCTCGCGCCGCGCTGCCCCGCGTGGCTCAGGGCCGAGGCGCTGCGGGCAGGGCGGGGGCGCCCTGCGAGGCGCGCCGCTGGGCGCGGGCGGCGGGCGAGGCGGGCGAGCCCGGGGCGGGGCTGGGGAGGACCCAGCCCCCCGCGTACGCCGCGACGGGGCTCCCCGGCACGAAGATGCCCCGTACGTCCCCGCCGCCCCGGGCTCCCCGGGGGGGGCCCAGGCCCAGCGGGCGGGGCGGGGCGGCCAGGGAGAGGGGCCCGGGGAGGGCGCGCGAGGCCGGCCGCACGGGGGTCCCGGGAGGGAGCCCGGGGAGCGGGGGGCGGAGGCGAAGCTGCCGGCGCGGGGGAGGGCGGGGCGGGAGGAGGGGCGGCGGGAGGGCGGGGGCAGGCCGACGAGGAGGGAGGCGCGGGTGGCGGCCTCGTCGCCGCCGGGGGGGCCGGCGGTGGCGATCACGACGGAGCCGCGCGGGGCGATGGCGTCGCGCAGGACCCCCACGCAGGTCTTCCAGGTGTACGCGGCGAGGACGTCGGCGGGGGAGAGGCCGCGCGCGAGGGCGTCGGCGTCGCGCATCATGGCCTCGAGGTCGCGGCGGGTGAAGTCGAGGCGGGTGGAGCGGCGGGGCGGGGCCTCGGAGGCGGTGTAGGGCGGCGGCAGGCCCTCGAGCACGTGCACCAGCGGCTGGCCCCACGCGCTCCACTCCCCGCTCCGCCCCGCCCACGAGAGCGCCGACGTCGGCCGCGACCGCCCCGACGCCGGCCGCCCCCGCGCCGACCCCGGCGGCACCAGGCCCCGTGCGAGGCGCCCGTCCCCGCCGTCCCCCGCCGAGCTCGGCCGCTGGTGCGCGCCACCGGCGGAGGAGGGCCGGTGGGGGCCTCCGGAGCCGGGGCGGCTGCCGGCGGGGTGGGCGGAGCGGGGCCGGGCGCGGGGGGAGGCGTCGGCGGGGCCGAGCCTGTCGGCGGAGGAGTAGATGGCGAGGGAGGAGGCGGTGCCGAGGGCGGAGTGCGGGCGCGGGGGCCCATGGCCGTCGTGCGTGGGGGACTCGCGGTGCGGCGCCTCGTAGTCGTGGGCGGCGTTGAGGTAGGTGAGGACGGCGTCGAAGGGGGAGGCGGGGCGGGAGTGCGGCCCGGGGCTCGAGCCGTACGCGGAGAGGGCGCCGAAGGTGGAGAAGGGGCCCGGCCCGTGCGTGGTGCTCGCGCTCGAGGGCGGCCGCTCCGGCTGCACGCCAGCCCCCGCCGCGAGCCCCACCGCGGCGCTCTCCAGCGCCCGCACGGCGGCGGGGCCGTGGAGCGAGATGGTGCTCGGGGCGGGGTTCGAGGCGACGCGGACGGTGGCGGAGGAGGCGGTGGTGGCGAAGGCGGCGGGGACGGACCCCGCGCTCGCGCTCGTCTCGAACGCCGTCGGGATCGAGTCCGCCGTCGCCGTCGCCGTCAGCCCCGCCATGCCCAGCGGCGAGCCCAGCCGCTCCGGCGGCGCCGGCAGCGCCTGCAGCACCGGCGAGGAGAGCGGGAGGGGGCCCGCGCCGGGGGCGGCAGGGGCGCGGGCGGAGGGGGCGGGGCGGGCGGTGGGGGCGGGGGGCTCGACGGCGCGGGCGGCGATGGCGCAGCCGCGGGCGATGTCGGCCTCGGCGCGCGTGCGGCGGGCCTCGCGCTCGTCGTCCCCCAGCTCGCCGGCGTCGGGCTCCGCCGCGTAGCTCGGCGCCACGTTGTGGCGGGGCAGGTAGGGCGGGGGGAAGGGGAGTCGGCGGGCGGCGCGGGCCCAGGCGACGAGGAACTGGCAGAGGGCGGGCGGGTCGCAGACGACGCGGGCGACGGAGACGGCGAGGATGGAGCACGTGTGGCGCCCCGCCCGCGGCGAGTCCTCCCCCGGCGCGCTCCGCAGCGTCGAGAGGCGGACGCGCATGAGGGGCTTGTGGAAGACGTCCGAGGGGACGAAGGGGCGGCGGGGCTCGTCGGGCGCGGGGCCGGCGGGGGGCGTCGGGGAGGAGACAGGGTCGAGGAAGGGGAGGAGGGCGTCGCGGCCGCAGGAGGCGTCGGGGAGGGCGTCGACGTAGACAGTGCGGAAGTGGATGGAGGAGGAGGTGAAGACGAGGGCGCCGTCGAGGGTGCGGCGGCCGAGGGCCGAGGAGACGGGGCGGAAGGCGTGGGCGGCGACCTCGAGGGCGGCCTTGACGGTCTCCCCCTCGAGCGGCATGGGGTAGAAGAGGGCGAGGTCGATGGAGGAGCCGTCCGCCTGCAGGTAGTCCAGCGCGGAGAGGACCTTCCACGCGTCCCCGTGCGACTCCCCGGACTCCACCTTCCGCACCTCGATCCGCTGCGCCGCCCGCGCCCGGATCTTCGCCATCTTGCGCTTCAGGTTCGCCTGCCCCCGCCCCCGCCCTCAGCCGCCCCGCGGCGCGAGGGTGGGGGCGGGGCGGGGCGGGGCGGGGCGGGGGCGGACGAGGAGGACGGCGCGGTCGACGACCTTGAGGGCGGCCTTGATCTCCTCCTCGGTGACGGTGAGGACGCCCGTCGGGGCGCTCGCCACCTCCAGGCGCCCGTGGTTCGTCACCCAGTCGTGCACCTTGATCTCCGGGATCGTCAGCCGCTTGTCGGGGTCCTTCTCCAGGAGCCCGAGGAGCAGGCTCTTCAGCGCCGGGTCCACCTCCCGCGGCAGCACCAGCCTGCACCGCGCGAGTCAGGCTCCGCCCCGCCCCCGCAGCCGCCGCCGGGCCGGGGCCCGGGAAAAGGCGCACGGGTCGTTCTGGATCTTCTCGTAGATGCCCATGATGGTGGGGGCGAGGTACGGGACCTGCCGCGCCGCTCGGGAAGAGGCGCAAAAGGCGCGGCGCGGGCGGCGCGGGGCGCGCCTGGCCGAAGACGAAGTAGTAGAGGGTGACCCCCGCCGCCCAGATGTCCACCGGCTTCCCGTGGTACGCGTCCCCTGCCCGGGCCTCAGCGAGGCGGGGCGGGGCGGGGCGGCGCGGGGCGGGGCGGGCCGGTGAGGGACTCCGGGGAGAGGAAGGCGGGGGTGCCGGCGGTCTTGGAGACGGTGTCGTCGTCGCCGGCGATCATGTACGCCACGCCGAAGTCCCCGATCTTGATCGACCCGTCGTCCCCCTTCAGGATGTTCTCCGGCTTGATGTCCCGGTGCAGGATCTTGTGGTGGTGCACTGCCCCGCCCGCCTCGGCCCCCGCGGGGCCGGGGCGGGGCGGGGCGGGGCGGGGCGCACGGTACTCGAGGCCGTTGATGAGCTCGCGGAAGACGCGGCGGGCCTCCTCCATCGTCAGCAGCTCGTTGTCCTCGCGGTGCACCGCCACCGGCCCCCCGGGCATCAGCTCCATCACTGCCCGCCCGTCAGCGCGCCGGCCTGGGGGGCGCGGCGGCGCGGGGCGCGGCGGGCGGACCGAGGTAGAGCTTGTCCTCCTCGGGGTCGTCGATCACCTCGTAGAGCCGCACGACGTTCGGGTGGTTCAGCTTCTTCATGATCGCAATCTCGTGCAGCACGTTCTGCAGCGCGTTCCCGGACCTTCCCACACGCTTCCTCTTCAGAATAGATTTCTTCATAATCTTGACCGCCTGCGCGCCCGCAGCGGGTGACGCGATCCCAGTTTAGCGGGGCGCCCCGAGGCGCCGGCAACAGGCGGGGCAGCGCACGTAGGTCTTGTTGGTGTTCGTATCGATGCATATCTTGACCTTGCCATAGGATCCGGCGCCTGCGCGACGGCGGAGGCGGCCCAGCTAAGCATCGTGGCTCTAGCTGGGTGGCACCGGGGAGCCCAGGCTCGAATAGGCTCTCTTCTGGACGCACCGAGCTTCTCCCTGATGATGTACTGATTGATGCGGCGTGATCCGGACTCGTCCTTCTCTCGCACGAGCTTGTGGGTCTCAACCACGCTCTCGGACCCTGTCCCGCTGTCCTCGCCGCCGGTATCGGCGCTCACGCTGAAGACCGGAAGGCCCGGCATCTCTGCGTATCCCGGGCGACCTAACTAACGCTCGCCTGGGGAGCTGGCCGGCGAAGCTAGGCACGGCGCTGGAGCGCTGGTTCTGGAAAGCTACAACAACGAGCCTAAACATCCGCGGGCCCCGAAGGCCCGCGGCGCGGCTGGATGACGAGGCTGCCCGATTGGCCAACCTTCTGTACCCGTGTTGTTCTCGTTCCCCCCTTGCAAAAATGAGCGCCGCGACAGAACTGCGCGTCTGCAGCTTCAACGTGCGCCTGGAGCCGGGTGTAGGCGAGCCCGTCGACCCCTATCCCTGGGCGAAGCGTCTCCCGCTGTGTGTCTCCACGGTGCTCCCTGCCTGGCTCCTGGTCGCCCGCGCGCGCCGCACGAGCTGACTAGCGGCAGATCGAGTTCCACCGGATCGATCTTGTGAGCATACAGGTCCGCGTTCCTGCGCGCGGCCCGCGCGCGAGCCTCGAAGAGGCGCTGCGCATGCGTACGCGGGTCCCGTAGCGGATCGAAGCCTTCGAGCGTGATCTGCCGGCTCATGCGCTACGACTTGGGCACCTTTCAATGCCGTGGTCCGCACGCAGGAGGCGTTCGCGCATCAGGCCAAGGACCTCGCGGACGCTCTGCCTGGTGCGGAAGCTTGACGCACCCCGTTTTCAAAACTCAGCGGGGCCTCAGAGTTCACGTTCGTCATGGGCGCGGCGCGCGACGGCGTGGACGGAGAGCGAGTGCGGCCGGTCCCGCTGCCGCGGCGCGTCCCATGACCAAGGCCAGCCAGCTCATGCACGCCCCGCTGCAGCTGCCCATCGCCCTTCGCACGCGGCGCTTCGAGGTCGTCTCGTCGCGGAACTTCTGGTTCTCGGAAACGCCGTCGAAGGTCGGCAGCATGAGCTGGGTGCGCGCCATGAATCAGCGGTGCCGGCAGCTTTCGAATTCTTTGGCGATGGCTGATCGTGCCGTCGGGGCGAAGGATTCAACTTGCCCCAGGCATTGCCACGTGGTTCGCCGCCGGCCTTGCTGCCCCTGGCGGGCGCGGAGGCGGGCGCGCGGGGGCAGGTGACGGTACGGGACTGGGGCGCGGGGGGGCGGCGGCTGCTGCTCCTCAACGCGCACCTCGACCACGCCGGCTCCCGCGCCAAGGTCGAGGGTCCGCCCCGGCCCCACGCGCCCGCCTGGGCCCCGGGCCGGCGTCGAGCCGCGGGCGGCAGCCGGCCGCATCCTGCACGGGCTTGTCCAGGAGAGCGAGCTCCCAGCGATCATCCTCGGAGGTTCTCGGCTTGTTGCCCTCCCTGCTTCCGTCCCCGCGTGCCGGTCGCTCATTTCTCTGCAGACTTCAACAGGTCCCCCGCCCCGCCCCGCCCCGCGCGCGGAGCGCTGCCTCGCCGGCGCGACGCGCGCGCAGCACTCCGTTCAGCCCGCCCTACAACATGGTGACCACGGGAAGCGTCCACCGCGTCGGTGCGCCCCGCCCCGCCCCCACGGCGCTGAGGCGAGGCGCGCGGCGAGGCGGCGGCAGACGCGCCAGCGCCGACGCTGCGGACGCGGATGCGGGTCGCGGGGGAGACGGTGCTCGCCGTCGGGGCGGTCGCGCTGAGCGTCTGGCGGCGCCGCGTGCGCCGGGCCGCCGTGTGCGGGGCGACGCCCCCTCGGAGGGCGAGGAGCGCGAGGAGGGCGGGCGGAGGCGGACGCGGAGGTGCGGCGCGCCTCGCTGGTGGGCATGAGCGCGGCGGGGCGGCGGGAGCCGAGGAGGCCCGCGCCGAGGCCGCCGCCTCCCTCGCCGCCCTCGACGCCCCCGACGGCCCCGGCGGCCCCAACGGCGCCGAGCCCGAGGGCGGCGAGGCGGGGGGCCCTGCGGCCGCCTCGGAGCAGGAGCAGCCGCGGGGGACGCCCTCCCCGGGGCCCCGCCGGCCCCTCCACGACGCCCGCTTCCGGCCCGCCGCCCCGCCCCGCCCGGCCCCCGCCCGCCCGGCGGCCCGCCTCCTGACGCGCCGGCCGCGCAGCTCCATCGCGCCGCACCACGGCCCGCTTACGACTTTCACCGGTCCGCCCCGGCGCCCAACCCCGCCCCGCCCCTCTGCCCCGCCCGACGCCGTGCAGGCTTCCCCGGGACGGTCTCGGTGCTGTGGCGCGGCCTCATCGACTTCTGCGTGCGCCCGCCGCCCCGCCCCGACTCGCCCTCCGACGCTCCCCGGACCCCTCCGGCTCCCCGGCTCCCTGCGATCATCGGATGCCGCCGCGCGCGCAGTTCGTGACGGACGACTGGACGGTCCTCCGGTGCGCCCCTTCCCGCGCTTCTCAGCTCCCTTCAGTTGGCTACGCTCTGAGCGCGGGGCGCATACAGGCACGGGGTCATCGCGGCGTGCCCCGCCCCGCCCCTCGACCCACCCCTCGCCCCTTGCTGAGCGCGCAGCCGCAGGACGATTTCGGCGGCCCGGTCCCCAGCGACCACCGTGGGCACCCCGCCCCGCGCCGCCCCGCGCTAGAGAGCCCAGGCCGGGAGCGGCCCGACGGTCCCGCGCAGGCCCCGTGGTGGCCGACGTCGTCCTCCGCACCCCGCTCTCCGAGGCGCCCCGCGCCCCCGCCCTCGTCTGAGCCTCGGAGGCCCCTTATGCCTGCACGAGAGCAACGAAACAAATCCCTGACATCGACCACTCCGGTCGGACCCAGCACATGGACCCTGCCCCCCTTTCCCGCGCTCCAGCGTGGTTTCAAGTTTCTGACTGTTTCTGATCCAAGGACATAGATCACCGCTAGCGAAAGATGACGGGGGTTAAGCACGGAGCGGGCCGAATGGTGCGCTGGGGCGCGTGTTTGGCGAACGGAAGCATGCCGCTTAGGACACGAGGGCCGAGGCGGTCGACGACTCGCTGCGAGCGCGAGTGAAAAGGTCAGAAAACCGACGCGCGCACGTGCGAGGGGGAGAGCCGCGGGGCGCGGGGGGCTGCGCACTACTTCCAGTTCGGGGCGAGCTGCTTGGTGCGCTTGTAGTAGCGGGCCAGGCGGTGGATACGGGCCTCGACCAGAATGAGGCGGAACTTGGAGTCCCGGTCCTTCCGGTTGCGCTCAAGGTGCTTGCGGATGGCGACCGCCTTCTTGATGAGGTAGTAGAGGTCCTCCGGGAGATCCGGGGCCATGCCTGAGTAGGAAAAACGGGGCCGCAGAAGCGGGTTGCCCGTACATCATGAGAATGCCGCAGCCGAAACCGCAGGCATCTCTTTGCTGCGATCAGCAATGGAGTCTCGAGCCGGGTGGCCCAGCGAAACGAGATCCATGCCGAGAGCTACAGGGAGGGCCGGGGCTCACCGTTGGCCTTCAGGATGCGGAGGATCTTGCTGCCGGTGACGCTGCGGACCTGGGCGATGCCGTGCGAGTCGCGGAGGATCACACCGATCTGGCTGGGGGTGAAGCCCTTCTTGGCGAGCTTCGACACGTGGTCGACGACATCGCCGGAAGAGATCTTCAGCCACGAGGGCGGAGTGCGCTTGTAGGGCAGAGCCGAGGAGCTCATGCCCTTGCTGCGGCGCGATCGAGAGCGTCAGACAACGTGCGGCCGCGCGGGCTGGGCCCGCGTCCCGATTCCAACATCGCCGGCCTATCCTGCGCACCCGAAACTGTGCATGCGACCTGCGTGGTACGATCGCGGGCCGCGCGTCAGACGAATTCCGCGACGGGCCGGAGCCGAGCGCGGCTATCCACCCCAGTCGCATCGCTATCGCCTCGACGGTGCCCCGCCGGGTCGGGCGGGCGCGGGCGGCACGCACCCATGGTTGCGACTTGTCCTAGATCAAGTGTGCCGTACCCCCGCGCTCCCCTCGACGATACCCCCCTCACTTTCGAATTTTTCGGCGCGAAGAGCAGAGCGCCGCGGCGACGAAGTAGAATGCCGCCGAAGAAGAGCGCCGCGACGGCGCCGGCGCCGGGCGTCAAAAGCATGAGCATTAAAAGCTTCTTTGCCGTCGCCCCCGCGAAGCCGAAGCCCGAGACGGAGCCGGCGGCGGCGACGCCCGCAAGAGCCGAGCCGGCAGCGCCGGAGCCCGAGACGGAGCTGACGGCGGCGAAGAAGGCGCCGCCCGCGTCTGAGAAGCCGGCCGCCAAGCCCGCGCCCAGCGGCGGGCTGGAGTTCGCGTCGCCGCCGCCGCCGTCGAAGAAGACCAAGTCCCCGGCCCGCGCCCCGCCGGCGGAGCGGACAGGTGCGATTGTTCATTCGCCGGGCGTACGCGCGCTGCGCTGATCTGGGGCGGGCAGTCGAGAAGAAGCAGCGCCCTGCCGAGGAGGCCGCACGGCAAGAGAAGCCGGCCGCAAAGGAGTCGAAGCCGAAGGAGGCGAAGCAGCAGAAAGAGAGAGCTGAGAAATCGAAGGAGGAGCGGGCCGAGGCGAAGGAGAAGGGCGAGAAGAAGGAGAAGAAGGCAAAGAAGGCGGCGCCCACGAGCTTCAGCCCGATCCGCCCGCGCCGCTCTCGCGCCGCCAGTGCCGCGGCAAGCTCGAGCGCCGAGGTGCGGGCCGCCGCTGATCCTACCCGTCTCGCGCCGACGATGGGCCAGCAGGACGGCGGGAAGAAGCGGCGGCTGGTGCAGGCCCCGGCGGGCGGGGCGGACGAAGAGGAGGAGTACACGGGCCTGGAGGCGATCGCGGCGCTCAAGGCGGAGGAGAGCGGGGAGGAGGGCGGGGCGCGGGAGTACGAGGTGACGCTGACGGCGGACGGGGAGAGCGAGTCGGAGTACAGCGAGTCGAGCGAGGAGGCGGCGTCGGACAGCCAGGAGAGCAGCAGCGGCAGCGAGGAGAGCGGCAGCGAGGCGAGCGGCGCCTCCGGCAGCGGCAGCGGCGAGGAGAGCGACGCCGCCTCCCTCGTCAGCGAGGGCGAGGAGGAGGCCCCGAAGGCCAAGCGCCGCGCCAAGGCCCCCGCCCGCACCCCGCCGGCGAGCGGGAAGAAGGGGAAGCGGGGCGCGCCGGGGAGCGCTGGCAAGGGGGCGGAGAGGAGCCCCGCGGCGAAGCGGGGGCGCCTCGTCAAGCGCGCCGCCTCCGACGACGAGGCCGGGGCCGGGGCGGGGGAGGAGACCCCCGAGAAGGCCCCCGCCGAGGCGGAGGAGGCGGCGGAGGAGGCCGAGGCGGAGGCGGCGGGGCAGGAGGAGGCGGCGGAGCAAGAGGAGGCGGGCGGGGAGGAGGCGGCCGAGCAGGAGGGGGACGAGGAGGCGGACAAGTACGCGCAGTTCGCCTTCACGCAGGCCGTGCGCGTCCCTCGGCCCCGCCGCCGCGCCTCGGGCGGAGCCGACGGGGCGGCAGGCGGGGCGGAAGGAGGGGCCGGGGAAGCGGAGCGCGGCGGCGCAGCGGTACATCGCCTCGCAGCGCGGGGCGCCCGTCGGCGACGACCGCGCCCGCGTCCGCCCGCCCGCCCGCCCCGCCCGCGCAGCGCTCGTGCAGGCGCCCGACGCCGGCCGGCAGGTCTCGATCGCGGCGGGGCGGGCGGCGAAGTTCGAGGCGGCGAACCAGGAGCGCTACTCGTGGCTCGCCGACGAGCGGGACGCGCAGGGGCGGCGCCCCGGCGAGGAGGGCTACGACGCCAGCACGCTGCGCGTCCCCGCCGACAAGTTCGCCAAGCTCTCCGACTTCGAGAAGCAGTACTGGACGCGCGCCCCGCCCGCCCCACCGCCGCCGCCGCGGCCTCACGCGCCGGCGGCAGCATCAAGAAGGACAACTGGGACAAGGTCGTCTTCTTCGTGCGCGGCCGCCCGCCCCGCCCCCGCGCCCCGGCCCCGCGCCCCGCGCCCGCTCACGCACGCCCTCCGCCCCGCAGAAAAAGGGCAAGTTCTACGGTGCGGGGGCCGGGGCGGGCGTCGGCGCCTGCTGCGCGCCGAGCGCGGGGGCGCAGAGCTGTACGAGAAGGACGCGGACGTGGGCCACCGGGAGCTCGACCTGAAGCTGACGGACCGGGTGAACATGCGGATGTGCGGGGTGCCGGAGAGCACCTTCGAGATGTGGGCCGCCAAGCTCGTCGCCCGCGGCTACAAGGTCGTCCGCGTCGAGCAGATGGAGCGCCTCCGTGACGCCGACCGCCGCCGCGCCCAGGCCCGGCCCCCAGCCCCGGCCCCCGCCCCGCTCCCGGCTACTGAGGCGGGGCCGTGGCAGGGGGGCGGGAAGGAGACGAAGGTGTGCCAGCGGGAGGTGTGCGGGGTGCTGACGGCGGGGACGCTGGTGGAGGAGGCGATGATCGCCTCGCCCGAGGCCGTCTACCTCCTCGCCCTCCGCGAGGCCCGGCTCGAGGGCCCCGCCGCGGGGCGGCGCTTCGGGGTCTGCGTGGTGGACGCGGCGCGGGGCGAGTTCGCGGTGGGCTCCTTCGAGGACGACGCGGCGCTCTCGGCGCTGGAGACGCTGCTGCTGCAGCTGCAGCCGCGCGAGCTCGTGTACGAGCGCGCCAACCTCTCCCCGGAGGCCCGCCGCATGCTCCGGCGCCTGCCCCGGGCCGTCGCCTCGGAGACGCCCCCCGCCAAGGCCCCCGCCGCCTGGTGCCCCGAGGCCGCGCGCGACCGCCTCCGCACCGGCGGCTACTTCGCCGACCCGGCGCCACCGCCGACGGTGCGCCAGCCGGCCGGCCCGCGCCCGGCCCGGGGGCGAGACGGGGCGCGGGGCGCAGAGGCGGAGTGGCCGGAGGCGCTGCGGGAGGCGATGGGGGAGCCGCTGGCGGGGGCGGCCTTCGCGGGATGCCTCTCGTACCTGCGCGAGGTCCTCCGCGACGAGGCCCTCGTCTCCGCCCGCCGCTTTCGCCCCTACGACCCCCGCGGCGAGGCCGCCGCCGCCCGCCACCTCGTCCTCGACGGCAAGGTCCGCCCCGCCACCGCCCCGCCGCCCCGCCGCGCCTTGGGGCGGGCCTCAGGGGCGGCGGGGCAGGCGCTGGCGAACCTGGAGGTGCTGGAGGGCGGGGCCTCCCCCGCCGTCGCCGTTGGCGCCGCCCTCGACGCGGGGACGGCGCGCCGCGCGGCGGGGTCCCTGCTGGCGCTGCTGGACCGCACGGCGACGCCCTTCGGGGCCGCCTGCTGCGCGCGTGGCTGTGCGCGCCGCTGCGGCGGAGGGAGGAGATCGAGGACCGCCTCGACGCCGTCGAGGACTTGCACGCCCTCGCGCCCCGCCACGGTGCGGCCGCACCCCCGCCCCTGCCGCCCGCCCCCGCCCGCGCTCACGCCGACTGCACAGGCGAGCTGCGGGCCCTCCTCAAGTCCCTCCCCGACCTGGAGCGCGGCATCGCGCGCGCCCACGCCGGCGCCCGCCGCTCCACCTACGGCGTCGTGCGCCCCGGCGCCGGCCCCCGCCGCGCCCCGCCGGCGGCGGCCTGAGGGGGCGGCAGATGTTCGACAACAGCGAGGTGAAGCGCCTGCGGGCCTTCCTCGACCTCCTCGCCGCCCTCCGCAAGGCCCTCGTCCGCCCCCGCCGCCCCGCCCCGCCCCGCCCCGCCCCGCGGGCCGAGCGGGGCGGGGCGGCGCAGGAGGTGCCGGCGCTGCTGGCAAAGGAGGCGGCCGGCTTCAAGTCGCGCCGCCTGCGCGCCCTCGCCACCCTCGGCGACGCCTTCCCGACCTCGCCCCGCTGTCCGCGCCCCGCCCGCCCGCCCGCCCCGCCGCGGTGCCCCGGGGCCGACGGCGGGGGCCGGGGCAGGCTGGAGGAGGTGGCGCGGGGCTTCGACCTGCAGGCGGCGCGCAAGGAGGGCTCCCCCGGCCTCGTCCCCGAGGCGGGGACGGTGCCCGAGTACGAGGCGGCGGCGGCCGAGGTGGCGGCCCTCGAGGGGCGCCTCGAGGAGATCCTGCGCGACGCGCGCCGCCGCCTCAAGTGCCCCGCCCTCGCCTTCCGCACCATGGGCAAGGAGGAGTACCTGCTGGAGGTCCCCGCGCAGGCCGCCCGCGACCTCCCCACGTCCTGGTCCGAGGCCTCCTCCACCAAGGCCCGCCCCCCGCCCCGCCCCGCCCCGCCCCGCCCGCCCCGCCCCGCCCGCCCCGCCTGACGCGGGGCGCAGGCGGTGAAGCGGTACGAGGCGGCGGAGGTGAAGGCGCTGCTGGGGCCCCTCGCCGAGGCCCGCGACCGGCGGGAGACGGCGCAGGCGGACCTGCTGCGCCTCCTCATGGGCCGCTTCAGCGCCCACGGGGAGGCCTGGCGCGCCGCTGTCGCCGCCCTCGCCGAGATCGACTGCCTGCTCGCCCTCTCCCTCGCCTCGTTCGGGCTGGAGGGGCCGATGTGCCGCCCGCGGCTCGTGGAGGCCGGCCAGGGGGGCCCCGTGCTGCGCCTCAAGGGCAGCCGGCACCCGTGCGTGGTGCCCCCCGCGGGGCAGCCCTTCATCCCCAACGACATCGCCCTCGGCGGCGACGGCGCCCCGCCCGTCGCCCTCGTCACGGGGCCCAACATGGGCGGCAAGGCGCGCCGCCCCCCCGCGCTGCCCCGCGGGGCGGGGCTGACGTGGCGGGGCGCAGTCGACGCTGCTGCGGCAGGCGTGCGTGGCGGTGGTGATGGCGCAGGTCGGCTGCTTCGTCCCCGCGGAGGAGTGCGTCCTCTCCCCCGTCGACCGCCTCTTCACGCGCATCGGCGCCGCCGACCGCATCCTCGCCGGCGAGTCCACCTTCGCCGTCGAGCTCCACGAGGCCCGCCCCGCCCGCCCCGCCCGCCCCGCCCCGGGCGAGGCGGCGGGGCGCAGACGGCGGGGGTGCTGCGGCACGCGACGCAGGACAGCCTGGTGATCCTCGACGAGCTGGGGCGGGGCACGTTGACCTTCGACGGCGTCTCCATCGCCCACGCCGTCCTCCACACCCTCGCCGCCTCCACCCGCTGCCGCACCCTCTTCTCCACCCACTACCACATGCTCACCGACTGGTCGGTTTCGGCCCGCCCCCTCCCGGCCCGCCCCGCCCCCGTGCGAGGGGCGCGCAGGGTCTCGGCCCCGGGCTCCGAGGCGGCCGTCGGCCTCTACCACATGCAGAGCCTCGTCGAAGACTCGCAGTGCGCGGCGCCCTCGCCCCGCCCCGCCCCGCCCCGCCCCGCCCCGCCCCGCAAGGGCCTGAGCCGCCGGCGGGGCAGGCGGCGGGTGACGTTCCTGTACAAGTTCGCGGCGGGGTGTGCCCGCGCTCGTACGGCCTCAACGTGGCGGCCCTCGCGCGCCTGCCCGAGGCCGTCTTGGCCCGCGCCGCCGCCCTCGGCGCCTCCTTCGAGAGCGAGACCTTCGAGCGCCGCAAGCGGTGCCGCCCCGCCCCGCCGCCCCGCCCCCGGGCCCCGCCGGCCTGGCCTGAAGCCGCGGGGCGGCAGGGCGCGGGAGGCGGCGCTGGACGAGGGCCTCGAGCGCTGCAAGCGCGCCCTCCGCGCCGCCGCCGCCGGCGACGCCCCCGCCCTCCGCGCCGCCCTCGCCCGCCCCTGACCCGCCCCGCCCCGCGCATCCCTCCGGTTCGGGCGTTCAATCGCAGAGAGCGAGAGGGCGGGGGTCAGCGGGGCGCCGGGGCTGGCGGGGCGGGGGGCCGGTAGAGGACGGAGCCCGGGACGGACGTGGGCGTGCACGGTGGGGGCCACGTGCAAGCGCAAAATTTGGCCGTTAACAGCAGAGCAAGTTAGGCCGTTACTGTGTCGACTTGGAGCTGCTCGGTGGCCAAACCAGGGGCCAGATGTTAGGAGACAGCGCCTTGATCACGAAACGAGAAAAGCCGGGGAGGCTTGCCTACAGGTTGGAAGGGCAAGCAGGGCGCCGCATGCAAAGACCAGTCAGGGAACACATGCTCGGGCGGTCAAGAAAACAGCTCGCACCAGGGTCTGATCGATGCCCTCCTTCTTGCCCTTCTCCAGGCCCTTCTCCAGGCCCTCCTTTAGGGACTCCGCCATTGCCTTCTCGAGCTGCGGCGCGGCGTAAAACACTCGCCGCTCAGGTGGTACCGCTGAACGCAGAACAACAACAACGCACATCGGCTCGAGTGTACAGGCGGCCACTCGCAGCGGTGTCCCGTCTGCTGCGCAAGACGACGCGCGGTGTACCGGTCACATTGGGGGGCGCTAAATATTCGAGCGCGCGCCCTGCACGAACCCTGACGGGTCTTCGTTATCCGCTCGTCGACTCTTTGACATTGAAATGCATATGCCGACAGCTGCTCGGCGACGACCAAATTCTCGCAGCTTCCTGCGCGAGAGGTCATGTGCCAGGGTCGCCGTCAGCAGCGGGCAAGAAAAACGTTGAGCTCACCGCTCAGGCGGGAAAAACTCGACTGGCGGGACTCCGGTCATGAAGGCGAGCCGCTTCGACTTCGGATTCGCCCCAGGCCGCGTGTGTGGTGCGTGATGCTCGAGGAATTTCGCAGCAAACATTGAGAAAATCTGAAGTCGCGTAGGGTGAACGGTCGGCTGTTGCTGTGGGGTCTTGGTAAACAACACCAGCGCCTGAGGCAACGAGGCAACACGGCTAAGTGAGGGTATTGCATTTGCTGATTCAGTCAACCCGTCGGGTAAGTTTGTGCAACAGGAGTCGGCCTTGGGGAAAGGAGAGGCCCTTAGGTCTGTGCCTATCTTGTGTCAAACTTCAACTTGATTTTATAGACAAAATTTTTGGACCTAGGTACCCATTTTCGACCCTAGGGAGCACGATGGCGGCGCTACTTTTCAAATGTGACACCTCTAACAAGCACTAACAGCACGTACGAACGAAATTGTTCGCGTTAAGCCCGAACGCCATTGGCCAAAAAGCTCAATCGCCCCATTCACGGACAAGCGCAAATGTCATTGGCTCCCCTTCGCCAATGCAAATTCTCACAGACTCATAAACAGAGCTGGTGCGCCTGTCATTGTCAGTATACGTAATTGGTGAGCAGTAGTTGGCAGATCAATTAGGCGCTCGCAATTGAAAGAATTGTTGGCAATCGTTTGGCCAACGTTTGGCCGATCACAACATCAATGATTGAATCACCAAAAAACTCTGTTCGTGTGAATTTCAATCGCGATCGACGATCGATCAACGTCGACGTGAAGACGGCCGATTGGGCCCCGCATCGATATCTGTACCCTTGCAGCACAATTCTGTACCCTCTCACTTGAGTGTGTACCCTTGCCAAGTGGACCCCCCTATTTCTCCTCCCCCCTCCCCCGTAACCGCGCGCGGTTGCGCATGCGCATGCGGGCCTTGTTATAAAACAAAGAGCGGCCACCCTCACGCCTTGAGACCCCAAGACCCAAGGCCACTCCTGCTCCGCAGGGACTCGCTTGTTCAGAGAACTTCAGACAGATATCGAAGAAAGTGCATGCTCTGCACCGGCCGTCTTGGTCGATCGATGCCATGATGAGCGGGCCATCCGCAAGGATATCGATTTCGATTGGGTTAACGTTGCCAGCAAGTTGCCACAGCTGCCCCGAGCCACGAACAGTTGATCGATGTCGTGAGGCGCGATTGTTGGGCGAGCCGGCGCCACTCCAGCTGACAACGACGGCGGCTAAGGCAGCGCACTCTCGCTCTCACGGTGCGTCTGTCGCAGCGGTACATCGCCTCGCAGCGCGGGGCGCCCGTCGGCGACGACCGCGCCCGCGTCCGCCCGCCCGCCCGCCCCGCCCGCGCAGCGCTCGTGCAGGCGCCCGACGCCGGCCGGCAGGTCTCGATCGCGGCGGGGCGGGCGGCGAAGTTCGAGGCGGCGAACCAGGAGCGCTACTCGTGGCTCGCCGACGAGCGGGACGCGCAGGGGCGGCGCCCCGGCGAGGAGGGCTACGACGCCAGCACGCTGCGCGTCCCCGCCGACAAGTTCGCCAAGCTCTCCGACTTCGAGAAGCAGTACTGGACGCGCGCCCCGCCCGCCCCACCGCCGCCGCCGCGGCCTCACGCGCCGGCGGCAGCATCAAGAAGGACAACTGGGACAAGGTCGTCTTCTTCGTGCGCGGCCGCCCGCCCCGCCCCCGCGCCCCGGCCCCGCGCCCCGCGCCCGCTCACGCACGCCCTCCGCCCCGCAGAAAAAGGGCAAGTTCTACGGTGCGGGGGCCGGGGCGGGCGTCGGCGCCTGCTGCGCGCCGAGCGCGGGGGCGCAGAGCTTGTACGAGAAGGACGCGGACGTGGGCCACCGGGAGCTCGACTTGAAGCTGACGGACCGGGTGAACATGCGGATGTGCGGGGTGCCGGAGAGCACCTTCGAGATGTGGGCCGCCAAGCTCGTCGCCCGCGGCTACAAGGTCGTCCGCGTCGAGCAGATGGAGCGCCTCCGCGACGCCGACCGCCGCCGCGCCCAGGCCCGGCCCCCGGCTCCCGCCCCCGCCCCGCTCCCGCCGGCTGAGGCGGGGCGGGGGCAGGGCGGCGGGAAGGAGACGAAGGTGTGCCAGCGGGAGGTGTGCGGGGTGCTGACGGCGGGGACGCTGGTGGAGGAGGCGATGATCGCCTCGCCCGAGGCCGTCTATCTCCTCGCCCTCCGCGAGGCCCAGCCCGAGGGCCCCGCCGCGGGGCGGCGCTTCGGGGTCTGCGTGGTGGACGCGGCGCGGGGCGAGTTCGCGGTGGGCTCCTTCGAGGACGACGCGGCGCTCTCGGCGCTGGAGACGCTGCTGCTGCAGCTGCAGCCGCGCGAGCTCGTCTACGAGCGCGCCAACCTCTCCCCGGAGGCCCGCCGCATGCTCCGGCGCCTGCCCCGGGCCGTCGCCTCGGAGACGCCCCCCGCCAAGGCCCCCGCCGCCTGGTGCCCCGAGGCCGCGCGCGACCGCCTCCGCACCGGCGGCTACTTCGCCGACCCCGGCGCCACCGCCGACGGTGCGCCAGCCCACCGGCCCCGCGCCCGGCCCGGGGGCGAGGCGGGGCGGGGGCTGCAGAGGCGGAGTGGCCGGAGGCGCTGCGGGAGGCGATGGGGGAGCCGCTGGCGGGGGCGGCCTTCGCGGGATGCCTCTCGTACCTGCGCGAGGTCCTCCGCGACGAGGCCCTCGTCTCCGCCCGCCGCTTCCGCCCCTACGACCCCCGCGGCGAGGCCGCCGCCGCCCGCCACCTCGTCCTCGACGGCAAGGTCCGCCCCGCCACCGCCCCGCCGCCCCGCCGCGCCTTGGGGCGGGCCTCAGGGGCGGCGGGGCAGGCGCTGGCGAACCTGGAGGTGCTGGAGGGCGGGGCCTCCCCCGCCGTCGCCGTTGGCGCCGCCCTCGACGCGGGGACGGCGCGCCGCGCGGCGGGGTCCCTGCTGGCGCTGCTGGACCGCACGGCGACGCCCTTCGGGGGCCGCCTGCTGCGCGCGTGGCTGTGCGCGCCGCTGCGGCGGAGGGAGGAGATCGAGGACCGCCTCGACGCCGTCGAGGACTTGCACGCCCTCGCCCCGCGCCACGGTGCGGCCGCCCCCCCGCCCTGCCGCCCGCCCCCGCCCGCGCTCACGCCGACTGCACAGGCGAGCTGCGGGCCCTCCTCAAGTCCCTCCCCGACCTGGAGCGCGGCATCGCGCGCGCCCACGCCGGCGCCCGCCGCTCCACCTACGGCGTCGTGCGCCCCGGCGCCGGCCCCCGCCCCGCCGCGCCCCGCCGGCCTGAGGGGGCGGCAGATGTTCGACAACAGCGAGGTGAAGCGCCTGTGGGCCTTCCTCGACCTCCTCGCCGCCCTCCGCAAGGCCCTCGTCCGCCCCCGCCGCCCCGCCCCGCCCGCCCCGCCCCGCGGGGCCGAGCGGGGCGGGGCGGCGCAGGATGTGCCGGCGCTGCTGGCGAAGGAGGCGGCCGGCTTCAAGTCTCGCCGCCTGCGCGCCCTCGCCACCCTCGGCGACGCCTTCCCCGACCTCGCCCCGCTGTCCGCGCCCCGCCCGCCCGCCCGCCCCGCCCCGCCGCCCCGGGGCCGACGGCGGGGGGCCGTGGCAGGCTGGAGGAGGTGGCGCGGGGCTTCGACGTGCAGGGGGCGCGCAAGGAGGGCTCCCCCGGCCTCGTCCCCGAGGCGGGGAGGGTGCCCGAGTACGAGGCGGCGGCGGCCGAGGTGGCGGCCCTCGAGGGGCGCCTCGAGGAGATCCTGCGCGACGCGCGCCGCCGCCTCAAGTGCCCCGCCCTCGCCTTCCGCACCATCGGCGAGGAGGAGTACCTGCTCGAGGTCCCCGCGCAGGCCGCCGGCGACCTCCCCAGGTCCTGGTCCGAGGCCTCCTCCACCAAGGCCCGCAACCCGCCCCGCCCCGCCCCGCCCCGCCCGCCCCGTCTCACGCGCGCGGGGCGCAGGCAGTGAAGCGGTACGAGGCGGCGGAGGTGAAGGCGCTGCTGGGGCCCCTCGCCGAGGCCCGCGACCGGCGCGAGGCGGCGCAGGCGGACCTCCTGCGCCTCCTCATGGGCCGCTTCAGCGCCCACTGCGAGGCCTGGCGCGCCGCGGTCGCCGCCCTCGCCGAGATCGACTGCCTGCTCGCCCTCTCCCTCGCCTCGTTCGGGCTGGAGGGGCCGATGTGCCGGCCGCGGCTGGTGGAGGGCGGCCAGGGGGGCCCCGTGCTGCGCCTCAAGGGCAGCCGGCACCCGTGCGTGGTGCCCCCCGCGGGGCAGCCCTTCATCCCCAACGACATCGCCCTCGGCGGCGACGGCGCCCCGCCCGTCGCCCTCGTCACGGGGCCCAACATGGGCGGCAAGGCCCGCCGCCCCCCCGCGCTGCCCCGCGGGGCGGGGCTGACGTGGCGGGGCGCAGTCGACGCTGCTGCGGCAGGCGTGCGTGGCGGTGGTCATGGCGCAGGTCGGCTGCTTCGTCCCCGCGGAGGAGTGCCTCCTCTCCCCCGTCGACCGCCTCTTCACGCGCATCGGCGCCGCCGACCGCATCCTCGCCGGCGAGTCCACCTTCGCCGTCGAGCTCCACGAGGCCCGCCCCGCCCGCCCCGCCCGCCCCGCCCCGGGCGAGGCGGCGGGGCGCAGACGGCGGGGGTGCTGCGGCACGCGACGCAGGACAGCCTGGTGATCCTCGACGAGCTGGGGCGGGGCACGTTGACCTTCGACGGCGTCTCCATCGCCCACGCCGTCCTCCACACCCTCGCCGCCTCCACCCGCTGCCGCACCCTCTTCTCCACCCACTACCACATGCTCACCGACTGGTCGGTTTCGGCCCGCCCCTTCGCCGCCCGCCCCGCCCCCGTGCGAGGGGCGCGCAGGGTCTCGGCCCCGGGCTCCGAGGGGGCCGTCGGCCTCTACCACATGCAGAGCCTCGTCGAAGACTCGCAGTGCGCGGCGCCCTCGCCCCGCCCCGCCCCGCCCCGCCCCGCCCCGCAAGGGCCTGAGCCGCCGGCGGGGCAGGCGGCGGGTGACGTTCCTGTACAAGTTCGCGGCGGGGGTGTGCCCGCGCTCGTACGGCCTCAACGTGGCGGCCCTCGCGCGCCTGCCCGAGGCCGTCTTGGCCCGCGCCGCCGCCCTCGGCGCCTCCTTCGAGAGCGAGACCTTCGAGCGCCGCAAGCGGTGCCGCCCCGCCCCGCCGCCCCGCCCCCGGGCCCGCGCCGGCCCGGTCTGAAGCCGCGGGACGGCAGGGCGCGGGAGGCGGCGCTGGACGAGGGCCTCGAGCGCTGCAAGCGCGCCCTCCGCGCCGCCGCCGCCGGCGACGCCCCCGCCCTCCGCGCCGCCCTCGCCCGCCCTGACCCGCCCCGCCCCGCCCATCCCTCCGGTTCGGGCGTGCAATCGCAGCAGAGAGCGAGAGGGCGGGGGTCAGCGGGGCGCCGGGGCTGGCGGGGCGGGGGGCGGTAGAGGACGGAGCCCGGGGCGGGCGGGGGCGCGGGGCGGCCGGCGAAGAAGGGGTGGGCGAGGGCCTGGGCCGCCGTGATGCGCCGCGCGGGGTCCAACGCCAGCATCCGCTGCACCAGCTGCCCGCCGCCCGCCCCGCGCCTCGGCCAGGGCCCGGCCGGCCAGGGCGGGGCGCGGGGCGGACCTGGTTGACGCCCGGGAGTAGCGGCCCGGGGCGAGGGCGGGGCGGCGGGCCCGTGGGGCACGGAGGGGAAGGGCTCGGCGGGCCCGCCCTGCGGGTTGTACGGGCGGAAGACCTCCGCCAGCGAGATCGGCGCCACCGCCTGCCGCCCCGCCCCGCCTGAGGCGCACCGCCGGGGAGCGGGGCGGGCGGGGCGGGGCGGGCCTGGAGGGAGGGGGCGACGGGGAGGTCGAGCCAGGGGACGTCCTCGCGGCGCGGGAAGCCGAGCACCTGCCGCCCGCCCTCGCGCGGGGCCCGCCGCCCGCAGCGCCGCGCAGGGCCGGCGCGCACGGCGGTCATCTTGAAGAGCTGGTCCGCCGCGTCCCGCCCTGCCCCGCCCACGCCGCAGCGTCAGCCCGGCTGGCGCCCGGGGGCGCGAGGGGCGGGGCGGGGCGGGGCGGGCGGGGCACCAGGGAAGAGCGGGTGGCGGAGGATGAGCTCCGCGAAGACGCAGCCGAGGGACCACATGTCCTGGCGAGTGGCCCCCGTGAGGCCGGAAAGGCGCCGGCGGGGCGGGGCCGGGCCGGGCCGGGGGGCGCACGACGGCCGGCCCGTACTCCTTCGCCCCGAACATCAGCTCCGGCGCCCTGCGCCCGCCCCGTCGGCGGGGCCAAGCGGGGCGGCGGGGCGGGCCGGGCCGGTAGAAGCGGGAGCCGATGTAGGGGACGTTGACCCCCGCCGGGTCCTCCGCCCCCTTCGCACACCCGAAGTCCGCCAGGCACGCCCGCTCCGTCCTGCCGCCCCCGGCCCCGCGCGCTCCAGGCCGTCCCGCACCGCCGGCGCCCCGAAGCCGGAGGCGCACGTCGGGTCGATGAGGATGTTGGCCGGCTGCGCGGCGGGGTCGGCAGGAGGCGGGCGGTGCAGGCGCGGGGGCGGGGCGGGGCGGGCGGGCGGGCCTTGATGTCGCGGTGGACGATGCCGCGCGAGTGAATGAAGGCCGTCGCCTCGAGCAGCTGCCGCATGATCCGCTTCACCACCGTCAGCGGGATGTGCTCCCGCCGGTCCACGTAGTCTGCGCCCCGCGCCCTCACCCCCGCTCTCGCACCCGCCCCCGCCCCGCCCCCCTGCCGCCCGCGGCGCACGCAGGGCTAGGAGCTGGCGGGGGGAGGGGGCACGGGGGGCGCGCCTTGGATGAAGGATTCCATGTCGAGGGGGATGAACTCGAAGACGAAGTTCTGCGCATGTGCGCGCGGGCCGGGCGGGGCTCAGTCGGGGGCGGGGCGAGCGGGCGGGGCGGGGGCGGGGCGGGCCTGCATGATGGAGCGGTCGCCGTCGGCGACGGTGTAGAAGGCGTCCAGCAGCTGGATCACGTTCGGGTGCCCCGCCACCCGCCCCAGCACCTTCATCTCCCGGCTCGCCAGCTCGCCCCACTTCTGCTCAGCGTACAGAGCGCCGTACGCCATAATTAGCTCGCGTCTAGACGCTATCGAGCCATCTGCAGGCCTACGCCCGCCCGCGCTGCGCGAGAGCGCACCGGGACGCGCTTGAGGGCGACCTTTCTGCCATTCTCATCGTAAGCCTGAAAGCGCGAGAAATGCGTGAGTGACGCAAAAGCTCCATCGACGAGAGGCGCCAGCTAGCAGCAAGCAGCGCGTGTGGAACCGGAGCGAACGCGGAGAGAACAAGGATAAATGCGCGGCCGCAGCTGCGCAGTGCGGAAGGAACGAGAAACGCGCGTACCTCGAACACCGACCCAAAGGTGCTGCGAAAGGAGCATGAGCGAGCCGCGCGCAGCAGCAAAATGAGGACGCGGCGAGCTGGCGCGCGCACCCGCTTCCCAGCAGCTTGGTGATGCGATAATTGCTCGGGGCGCGCGCTGCTAGCGACCCGAGATCGCAGGGCGCCGCGGTCGGCCGCTGGATGCCGTCCTTCGTTCGCATCGAGAGAATTAGCTCGGGTACCCCGTTAGCGGCTTGCATTGCCTTGCAATGCCTTGCATTGCTGTCCTGCAACTCTAGACGTAGCAGGCAGCAGGCGCCAGTTCGAGTTCGAGCCGGCGTAGCAGGCAGCAGGCATCAGGGCTCCCAACGTCCAGAGAGCGGCCGCGCTCGCGCGCACCTCGACGCCGGCGCCGAATCGTCGTCCTGCGGCAGCGCGCCGCTTTTCTAGAGCTCTTTGAGCGGGATGAGCGCATCGGCGCGGGCGCGCCGCGCCGTCCTGGCGCGCGTGCTGTCGGCCGGCCGAATAGCTAGCTTGCGGGCGGCCGCAGCGAGGCCTGCAGCGGCCTCCTTGCGGCTACAGCTCAGAGCGGTGCATTCGGCGAGCGTGCAGGGACAAGCGCACGAGCGGGCAGCTTCGAGCGCACCGCGCGCATGCACAGAGGCGGAGGCCGCGGGCGACGACCTGCGGAAGCTTATGCGGCGCGTACCAGCTCCGATAGCGATTGTCACGGCCGCCAACTCGCGCGGGGACATGCGAGGTGCGCCCTGCTCGAGCTGAGCGGGAGCCGGTAGCGCTAGGGCGGCCGCGGCTGACGTGACGGGCCCAGGGATCATCGCGTCGAGCTTCCAGAGCGTGTCGCTGCACCCGCCGCTGGTCACCTTCAACCTCATGGCCCACAACAGGTTCGCCGCCCGCTGCCCGCCGGCCGCGGCCCGCGGCGGCGGCTGATGCCGGCGCGCGGCGGCAGCATGCACGCGTTCCTGGACGGGGGCGGCGCGGCGGGCTTCTCGGTGAGCCTCCTCGGGGAGGAGGCGCGCGAGGCTGCCGAGCGCTTCGCCAACTGGCGCGCCTTCGCCGCCTCCCTCGCCCCGGGGGATCCCGCCGCCGCTGCCCGCCACCCCGGCACGGCGGCGCAGCTGCGGGGCCTGCCGCACCGGATCGAGGCGCTGACGGGGGCCCCGGTGCTGACCTCCGGGGTGCTGGGAGCGGTGCACTGCCGGACGCACTCGATCATCCCCGTCGGCGATCACGTCCTCGTCGTCGGGTGCCCGCCCCCGCCCCGCCACCCCCGCCCCGCCCTGACCGCCCGGCCGGCCTGGCAGGGCCGTGTTGCGGGCGGAAGTGCCGCAGGGGGCCGTATCGGCCCCCTGCAGTCCCCTCGTGTGGTGCGGCGGCTCCTACCGCCACCTCGGCGCCCGCCTCGCGATCGGCGAGCGGCGGGCCCAGCCGGCACCGGCCGCACCCGCAGCAGCCACCCCCCCACCCGGCGACGTCGCTGGTAGCTGCTAGCCCGTTTGCGCTGCCACCACGCTCCTCTCTGTCCGTCGGTATCCAGAGTTTTGCAGTCTCGCCCTTCCTTTCATTCGGTCCAAATTGCAGTGCCCCGGAGACCCTTGAAGGCTTAATTAGGTTTCCTTCCGCAGCCGCTGCCGCAGTGCCCCTGGGCCCCGCGTCCAGGCCCGTAAGCCTGAAGCCCGCTAGCAGGACTACTACCGTAGTTCTTCAACTTCATCATGGTCCGACGGTCATGGCATGATCAAGGCTTCAAGGCCTCGCGACCGGATTCATGATCACTGACTCAGTGATCATGATCATCGGATAGGACTCCAAGGCCTAGCCCCGGCGGCCGGGCCCTAGCTAAAGGCCTACTAGGGGCCTAGCCGCTGAGCAGCCTAGAAGGGGGCATGCTTCGAGTCGTGGCCCGGCGTTGCAACCACTTGCAATTGAATCCGGAAGCAGGCTGCCGCGGCCGCAGTGCCGCAGTGCAGCTGGCCAAGGAAGCAGGCCTAGGCCTCAGGGCCTCTCAGCCTCAGGGCCTGGCCATGGCACAGTCTTGGCACATATATGCACCGGTACCGTGGCACTGCGGCACCGTGCACGTGACGCTGATCATGAATTCGAAACTTGAAACTCAAGACTCTGAAACACTGAGGCAACTGTTTTCAAACTTCGAATTCAAGGCTTGGCTTTCGAATTTCAGGTTTCAAGTTTTACGTTTCATTCGAATGTGGCCGCCGGGGATCGCAGCGAGCGCCCTGCCAGGCTGTCACAAAAATCATATGCATTGATCTGTTTTAGGAGGTTTTATACGTCCCAGTAGACCTTAGCAACCTTCCCGTAGCGTACCAGCAGCAGGCGAGCAGGCTGTCACGTTGCAAGAGAAAGCTGCTAATCACAGACTACTGTGTACCCTAGGACACGGCTACCGGAAAGTATCAAGCTAGAGTCAGAAAAAGTAGCTAGGGTCGCATCTTCGTACAGGGGTACAGTGACTCAGGAAATCGCGAGAAGCCGCGGGTCAAGTCACGGTACTACTGCGAACGAAGTGCAAACGAAGCACTAACGGCTAGGAAACCCTATCGGCAACAGCTCTCCAGGTCCTCACAGACGCTTCCACGCGGCTGGATCAGAAGAGATGTAGAGCTGCGCATTTGGTTGAGGGCAAACCAGGCAGCAGTGATCAGCCGCTGACCCAGCGCCAAGAGAGAATTCCCGAAACTCGCAAGCCACATCCCAGTGAAGGGCACGTCATCGACAACGGAAGTGAATCCGGTAAACCGCAGTACGGGCTGTGATTCAAGACTCGTCATCCGTCGTGTCATCATCGGAAAGTGAATCGGGATCAACGGCAGGTGGCGGAGGCACGGGGACCTCATGATCGGGCGGCACAGGCACGGGGGCCTTGCGAGGGCGACCGGCTTTGCGGGGAGCGAGAACATTGGCAGGACGCTCGTGAAAAGCGATCATGAGATCAACGTGCATGAGAACCTCGCGCGAGCGATACACCAGTGAAGTGTCATCGCCTCGGACAGTGTACAAAAGACCGTGAGAGTGAACCTCAGTGACAGTGTAAGGGCCAGTCCAACCATTGCGAGGCCCAGTGCGCTTGACGTTACTGGTCTTCGCGCTGATAATCCAGCACAACACTTTGTCACCAGGCTTGAAAACACGATGCGGCTCACGGCCAGTGCCATAGCGAAGCAACTTCTTGTTGTAAAGTTTGCGGTGTTCTCGGACGGCAGAGATTTGGTCGCGGGCGGCTCGAGCGACCGACAAAGCGTAATCGTAGAGAGAAACGGGATCTTCGTGAGGTTCGCGCAGGTGAGGTCGAGACGAAGATCGCCAGGCAACATCAATTCTCGTCCAAAGTGCAGAGCGGCGGGTGAAAAACCAGTGGCAGCGTGAATCGTGGTCCGGAGAGCGAAGAGCACGCGATAATGATAGAAAGGCCAATGGGAATTGTCCTCCCCGTTCTCATCGCAAAGAGCATACACCAAGCGCTTGTAAATGCCACCAAGCCGCTCAGCACCGCCGTTCGTGGACTGGTGGACGTGGAGCGTAAATCAACCGAGTACCCTGGCGAGTCCAGAATTTGCCCCAGAGACTAGTAGGCGTGAAGACCTTAGCGTTATCCGTGAGATACCGCTTGCAAGGGCCGTGATTCGCGTACACAGTTTGTGCAGCCACTCACAGGCACGACCATCAGCCTCCGTCAGCATCAAAATCTCAGGGTACTTGGTAAAAGCGTCGACGTCAATGTGCACAAGTGTGAAACGGTGAAGTCGACCGTTCTCAGAGGGCGCCATAGGGAAGTGATCGGCTTGACGCAAGTCGCCAGGATGCTCAGACTCGATCACAGTGAATTGTGACTTCGGCTTCTTGTGAGCCTTGGCAAACTGACAGTGTCGGCACGTCTTCACGTAGCGATGGACAGCAGTCGTCATGCCCGGCCACCAAAACCGTGAGGCGATGCGCCGAGCAACAATGGGGCACCACGGTGAGCCAGTCATCGTGGTAAGCGTGAACAATCTTCTCCCGCCACTCTGGGGTACAACGATCTGAGGCCGCATAGTGGGGAGCAAGGGCAACCGCAGTACGGTATCTTGCTCATCGATCGTGTACTGAGTAGCTTCACGAGCGAAGCGATCGCGTGCAGACTTGCAGAGAATGCAGCTCCCAAGCACCTCCGGGTCACGTTCACCAGCAGTGTAGTGGGAGTGACAGCGCGCCAGGTTCTCCTTCTCGCGAAGAAGTGCGAACACCATCTGGCAAAGAGGGTCACGAGCCTGAGCCATGATGACCGCGGTCCCATCGGAAACAAGTTCACGGATCGTCGGTGGCGGAGGAACGTCAACGAGGGGCGGGGGCCCTCGCTCCAGGTGTCCATGACAACGGTGCCACGCGGCAAGCGAACGTGTGTCGGCTCATTCTGGCGCCTTCACCTTCGTCCAGCGGGGCGATAGCGCTGCTAGAAGTAGGATCAGGTCGCGGACGACCGAGGTCACGTTCTTGCTGCAGGAAGTGCATGTACTCTTCCTCGTCAGCAACGTCGAGATGCGACGGGGCGCAATGGCATATCGAGACTGCCGTGAATTCTTGCCCTTGGGAGGCTTCACCCGCGTACGGGCATGCCTTGGCGTTCAGCGCCTTGCGGGATTGTCGCCGTCTGCGCCGCTCCTCCGGGGTTCGGTTCCGAACAGAGGCAGGGGTACGAGCGCGTCGATCTCAGACGGGGTACGGCCCATCTCTGCCAGTTGGCGTCGCCGTTCGAGCGTCGTCGCCGTCCTCTCCCGCGAGGCTTCGTGCAGATCTCGGGCCGCACGCGAACGTCTGTCGCGATCACTGGCGAGGCGGTCAGCGTAGTCCTTTTCAAGCCGTCGCTGGTATTGGCGCGGACACTCCAAGCCGTGCTCCGTCTTGAGTTCGACGTTCCGTCGGACGCCGAGGACTGCGAAGATTGGCCGTCATCCGTGAGGGCCCGGCGTCGTGCCCGTTCCACAGAGTCGCGTAGCGTGCGGTCAGCTGCTTGACGATCGAAGCCTCGCAAAGATGGACGGGGTAGCGACGGCTCGCTCTCCTCGTCTGTACCCCTCCCCCTCCTTCCGGTGACTGAGACCGAGGCCTCCGGGCCGAGCTCTCCGTCCTCGAGCTTGAAGCCCGTCAGCGGAGCTCTCCTGTCCTCGAACTTGAAGTCGGCGGCGGCGACCCTCGCCGGTAGCCAGGCCGCGCCGTCGAGTGTATGCTCGAGGTTCGTCACCCCGCGGCGTCGCCGTGCAGGAGGGGCCGTCGCGCCCGCCTCGTCTGCCGCTGCGGCCGGTGCAGGCGTGTCAACTTCCATGGGTACGACGTCGGGGGCAGAGAGGGCGCCGTTCTCGTGGAGCCGTTCCAGCGTGATCTGGGACTCCACGTCTTCCAGGCCGCCGTTCTCGACGATGTCACGCACTCGCTGAGTGTCGGGCGTCAACGACCTTGGACGTCGCCGTGAAGTCTGAGGGTCGTCGCGGTCTCGGCGCGGTGGCGCCGGGCAAGGTGCTCGGGTCGCGTGGTGGCGCGGCGTCTATCCCAGTAGGATCCACGCCGGCCCGTCCAGAGTATGTTGCAGGGCCGAGGAGGTGCGGTGGATGGCGACGCGGTAGAGTTCGCGTGGATCGTCGTAGTCTCCCGCATCGGCACACCGAACCCGTGAGCGCCGTCTGGTATCGAAGTCGTGATGTCAGTGCCGTCAGCGCCGCCAGGCTTGTACACTGCGTGCGTCTCCGCAAGGCGAGAGCAGCAGTCCGCAACGACGTTCGACCGCCCGTTGCGGTACTCGATAGTGTAGTTGTAGTGGTTGAGGGCGATGGCCGCGCGCCCAAGCGTCTTGTTGTTCGCCAGCTCCTGTGTCTTCAACCATTGCAACGCCGAATGATCCGTGCGGATCGTGAACGGGTGGCCGCAGACGAAGTAGTGGTGCCAGACCTTAACCGCCCAGAGTACCGCAATGCATTCGCCCTCCGTTGGTGATTGGTACTTGCGCTCCATGTTTGTCAGAGTACGACTGATGAATGCGATCGGGCGCTCGCGGCCGTCCTTGTCCTCCTGCATGAGCACCGCTCCATGGCCCGTTGCTCCAGTCCGTGTAAATGATGAACGGCTTCGTGAAGTCGGGCAGCATCAGCACAATGTCCTCGCACATCGCCTTCTTGAGGTCGTCCAACGCAGCGAGAGCCTCGTCATTCCACACCAAGTTGAGCCGGTCGGCTCGTAGTGCGTCCGTGAGGAGGTCTCGCAGGGAAAGTTCCCGTCGCGCGTAACTCTGTACGAAGCGCCGGTAGAAGCCCGTGAGGCCGAGGAAACTGCGGAGTTGCTCGACAGTCTGGAGTTCGTTCGCCGTGATCTTGGAGATGATCTCAACCTTCTTGGGGTCCATGCGAATGCCGTCGCTGCTGACACGGAATCCGAGCAGCTCGACTTCCCGCACCATGAAACGACATTGCTGGGCTTGAGTTTGAGGTTACCGCGGTCGATCGCAGCGAAGAAGGCCTCCAGGTCGAGAAGGTGTTGTTTGACGTTCGGCGAGTGGACCGTGAGGTCATCGACGTACGCCACGACGCAGGTGGACAAAAGGTTGCCCAAAATTGACGTCACGGCTCGACAGAACGCCGCTGGGCCGTTCGTGATACCAAAAGGGTCACTTTCCACCTGTACATTCCCCAGGGGACGATGAATGTCGTCAGGTCACGTGACTCCTCGTCGAGTTCCAACTGCCAGAAACCCGACGTTGCGTCGCCAGTCGAGAACGTGGACGCACCCTGTAGGCGCTCCAATTGGTCCTCAATGCGTGGCAACGGGAAGACATCACGTTCCGTGAGGGAATTGAGCTTCCTGTAGTCGACGCAGAATCGCATCGTGCCATCCTTCTTCGGTGCCAGCACCACGGGCTGCCGAAACCAGCTTGCGAAGGCTCGATGAGACCGTCGCGTAGCAGCTTCTCGATTTCCGCCTTCGCAGCCTTCTCCGCAGGCGGAGAGAGCCGGCGAGGGACGGTGTACAGCGGGAGGTGCTTGGCGGGGACGCCGGGCAGAAGTCGGATGCTGTGCTTGTACTTCAGGAGCTCGCGTGGATTGATGTTCTGGGCGAAGCAGTGCTGGCGTTGCGTGAGAAGGTTCTGGAGTTGAGTGCGATCCTCGGAAGGGCGTCGGGTTCGACTCCGATGGTTTCAACAGGGCGTCCACCATCGCCTTGATGGTCTCGGCGATGGCTTTGTAGGAGGCGCAGTGTCACTCGACGGGGGCTCCATTCGAGCGTCGCATTGACGGACGCGATGGGCACCGTGGGCCGGCTGCGGGCCAACCAGCATCGGCTCGGAGTCGAAGCGGGCGAAGTGAGGCTCGAAGAAGCTGGCCAGCTCCATGAGCTCCTTGTCGTTGAAGTGATCGCCGGTTCGAGCAGTGTAAGGGGTGACGACACGTGCGACGTACGACATGAGACGCTCGCTGGCCTCGTGGGATAGCGGGATGTCGGCAGCAGCATCGACGGAGCCAACATGCGCCGCCTCGCCCTCCTTGCAGTTGGGTTCGGGCGGTCGTCGGTGGTAGACCTCCGGGTAGAGGCGTCGGGCTCGGGAGATGTAGCGCCGTGGTTGCGAGCGTCGGGTACGACAACAGCTTGAAGTTCTCATAGATTTGCGCGGCTACGGAAGAGATCGGAATGTCAGTGTTGTTGAGGTGTCCAGGAGCTGTAACACCCCTTGGGTAGGTCTCGACATTCTCGTGTGGACGGAATTCGGACTCCGGCCAAGTCCCGAATTCAGTCTCCGCAATCACAGTTCCGGCTCGCAGGCGGACAGGCCGCCTGTGAGGGTTGCAGATCTGCACGAAAAACGTGCCGTGTGCTGGGTTGCGGTGAATTTGGTATGGCACCAAGAATTCGACTTCGTCGCTCCGTCGAAGCCGTCGTCGTCGAGGAGAGTGGTGGCGGAGTGAGGAGGACTTCCGGTGCGCCGAGAGTCGTGTTCGAAGTCGTTTGTGGCGTGTAACATCGAACGAGCGATTCACCCGGCCGTACAGTGATGTCCTTCGCCAATCGGACCAGAACGCCGCCGTCGTGCTGGCCCGTAGCCGAAAAGGGACGTGGAATCGTTCGCCATCCGAGGAGTCAGGCGACGTGATCGTCATTCCCAATTTGCTGGTCGAGCACGATGTGAGCGTTGAGCGCCACCAGCGTTGTGAGGCCGAGTAGCATTGGAGTGTTGCCCATGAGACCAGGCGCGACGACGAGGACCTTCCGCGGAATTGTGACCGGACCAACCTTAATTGCAATGAATGCGATGCGCGCATAGGCAGTCATGTCCGTTCCAAAGCCGGTGAGGTGCACGCGCGGAGCGTTGCTGTAGCGAAGGCCTGCAGTTTGTCGCGATACTGCCGTCGAGTACGTCCGCAGCGGCTCCTGTATCCACCAATGCCTTGGTGAGGAGGTATTGAAGGACTTGTCGTCGGTGATCGATAGCGGCGATGTGCAAGTTGACGCAGATTCGGCCGTCGTTGATGCGCTCTCTGAGCGTGCGGTTCGTGTCCGTCATTCGCGCAATGGGTGTGGTACTGACGGCCGCCGTCGCCGAAGAGGGAACGTCAAGGGGTCCTCGACGTCGTCAAATCCAACATGCGTGCCGCGCAGACGCGAAGCGAGGCGAGGTAGCTCTGCTCATACGGTGTGCACGGTGTCGAACCGGAGATGACGCTGGCTGGCGGAGCGGTGCCGTCCGCTTGAGGCGAGGTCGCTTCCGCGTGGTTGTCCGCCTGTGCACGTTCATGAGGACGTCCGTCGCGGCGAATGGCGTGCCCTGCAGGGAGCTGCCGACAGACGCAGCGGGGGCCGGTGATTGCGCATTGTGGCTGAAAGTATCCGACGCCAAGGATGGGCTTGCAGTCGGCGTTTGCGAGCTTGTTGAGGTGCGGTTGCTGGCCAGCCATAGTGAATCTCGTTGATCGCGTCAACTTCGGTCCCGCTGCGCCATCCGTCGTTCAGCCGGCCGGTAGCCAGGCTCTCCGGGGATCGGAACGGGATGGCTTCGCGGTGGCGCGAGAGAGACGCCCGGAGATATTGACGAGTTGGGGCCAAGCGTGGCGGAGGCGCGTGTCGCGTTGGAGTACGTGCCGCTCGTAGAAACGTGTCCGTTGAGCGTCATGACTACGGAAGTCATTGTGGAGGACCACGTCCACGCCGCGAGCCGATTGAATTGAGGATGAAGGCCGCCCGAGTGAACAAGGCGCGAGTGAAAGCGAGGTCGGCTGACAGGCCCTGAGAGGTTGTGAAATCCCACCGAAAGTTCTCGATCTCGTGGAGCGTCTCCAGATTGCGTGGGCGTTGAGTTGGTGAGACCGCTGAAGCGGCGACCAGTCGTACAAGTGATAACTGCAGCGAATTCAGGGTCTCGAAGGCACGGTGTCGCGCGGACGTGATCCGCTCGTAGTCCGGTCCCCGTCCAGAGTAGAGGAGCCAGCAGCCCATCGTGAGATCCGTCGACGTCCTGGATTAGTGAGGTCGTTGTATGCGATCGTGTACGTGTGCTGCCGTGTGAGCGGTCCAAGGAGGCCGTGGGGGCGAACGCGGACGACTGCACGCGCGAGGCTAGGCTCGGCGTCCCGGCCGACGGGGTCTCCGATGAGCTACGGACTCGCGGTGGAGCCACCACTGTCCGAGCTGGAGTCGTCGCCGTCAGAGTTCCCGTCGTCTCGGTCCCCGTAGGACTACGACGCGGAGGCCTGTTACTGCCAGATGGCTTGAAGACAACACCCTGGATGTGACCGAAGCGTGCCAGTCCCGTCGGCTCGTTGGTGCGCAGATCCTTGAAGTCGTCGACCAGACGACGAAGGGTCGGACAAAGGGCTTGCGCGCAATCCCAGGGTTCCGACGAATGTACTCGTCCGTGCCACGAGCTTGATCTTGCCGTCGAGGCGCGGGTCCCAAATGTACGCGCGCGACTCCTCTGCCTTCGTCGTAGTGATGTAGTTCATGATGTTAGTGAAGCGCGTGCGGCCTTCGTACGGGTCGACAGGCGCGCCGTGGGGCCGTGACCAATGTAAATGTGGGGATCTGACGAAGGAGGCTGTCGTTGTCCGGATCGCCCAGGAGTGACGCAGGGGAGGACGTCGACGATCTGTACCGCCCGGTAGGCTTCGCGCTAGTGAACGTGATGGGCCGCCTCGTCGCCGCGTCGACGGTGGCGTGATTGTAAACGAATTGTTCCAACCAACCGTGGAGTAGCGCCCGCGCCTGCGGTTCGCGACTGAAGATGGCGGCGCCGAATTCATTGTAGAATGGATCGAATGTGAAGTTGCCATATTCGGCGTGACGGAATTGCTCGTGTATGTCGGCGTATCGCTGTTCGAAATCCATAATAGCGTTGCGCACTGCGCTCGCGTTGACGTCATAGACACTGGACGATGCGGGTGTGACGGATCGTTCGTGGGATCGAAGTCAGCGCCCCGGACTTGGGCGTTGAGTGCGTTGATGACTCCATCCGGGAGTCGGAATGCTACGGGCCAGCAGTGGTTTCGATCCATGTCGACATCTTCGCGAGCCGCCGGGGTGTCTCGTGCTTGATCTGGACCGCCAACCAGTCGTTGGTTGCCTGTGCAGTAGGGATTCGAAGGCTGTGATAAATGTGCCGGTCGACGCGTTCGCAGTCAGGGTACTCGACCTCGTACCATTTGTCGAGTTTGGCACTGCGCGCCACTTCGCCTGAAGCCGTGAAGCGGAAGTGCAGCTCATCCTCGTGGCTACGAACGTAGTCGATGATGATGTTCCGAGTTCCCCCGGTAGGGGCTCGAGGAAGAACGACAAGGCACCGTGCAGCTTGACTGCCGCCGCCAGGTACGCTGCGATTCCGTACACCCAAGTGTGTACCGAAAGCGGGAACCCCAGGACCTGGTGGACGACGGGGGCGTTGCAGGCGCGGTGCCCGTGGGCCCGCGACGACGCAGAGACACGACGACGCCCCCAGGGCCAGTGTAGTCATTGACGGACACCGGGAAGTACTTGGGTCGGGGCCGCACGGGTGCGGCCCCGCCGCCTCGTTTGGGGGTTTCCTCGTGCCCGCGATGATCTGCTGCCAGGTGTTCCGGTTGTTCGCGTCGAAGATAGTGATGTGCGAGCGGTTCTGGATCGCGTTGGGGCACCGCGGCTGGGTCCGGCCGGTGCAACGTGCGTGAATCGGACGATTCGAGGCCGCACAGGTCAGCATTGGCCGCGTAAGAGTCATGGGCGGCGCGTTGAGGTCGTCGGGCATGGCAATCTCGTAGAAGCATCGTTCGACATCTTGACGTGAAGCGGAGTCACGGAGGTGCGCGTGGTTGTCCTCGTCGTAGATGCAGTCGAAGTAGTCGGCATACTTGTTGGCCGGGTGGAACTCGTCGGCGGCCGTGATCAGGAACGATCGGAAGGGCAGGCCCGCGCGGTTGTGCTGGCTGAGTTCGCCATGGCCGGAGCACCGGCGCGGTACGGGTAGGTGCCGGGGCCGACGCCGTAGCGTAGGACACGACTGAGTGCTCGCGAGAAGTTCGACCAGCGTACGTGCATCTTCATGAGGAATGGGCGCATGTACGGGACGCGCCGGAGAAATGCCTCGAGACCAGAGTCGCCGAGTAGCACGTATGGCATGTGGACCTCACCTAGGACGTGCATGTACTTCTTTGTCGTGGTGGCGGGATGAACTGGGGTGGTCCCGAGTCGGGATTCCCTCCAGCTCTTCGACCGGCGCGGCTCCGGGAGCTCCTCCGGTCTGTGCCCGTCCTCCACAGTGAGCTCCTCGGTCAGATCAGCCGTCTGTCCGAACGGGGCTGGGCCTCCGAGGATGTGAGCCGCGACGGCGAAGATGTGGGCGCGTGTCGCCCATGTTCCTGGATCGTTTGCAGTACGCTGTGGCCAGGAAGTCCGTGTTCGTGAAGAGAAGCGGTGTCATGAAGATGTGATAGGAGGTATCCCGTCCCGGATCAGTATCCAGAGGTAGGAAGTCACCTCCAGCTCGCGTCTCCTCGGGCTGTATGTGCGCATGCCGTACGGGAGTGGGGGCGAGGATTGTGGAGACGGATTGGGTACCAGTCGTTGATCGTTTGGGCGAATAATTCCCCGTTGATGTGATTGTTGCGCCGTCCAAAACCCGCATAGAACGTGTCGCGCTCGTTCTCCGTCGAATCAGGTCGCGGTTCCCGTCGGACCATCACGCCGCTCAGATCCGGCCACACTCCGTGCTGGTAGCCAGCGCCGTCGACGACCGTGAAGCCCTTCGCCCATTCCTCGTTGAGGAAGGCCCAGAATAGACGTCAGGAATGTCAGCGTTCTCCGAGAGTAGCACCTCCTTGAAAGGAACAGTGTGGAGTTCGCTCAAAATTCTGGAGATGATGGAGTCGACCTCCTCGGAGTGAGCCGGGCGGCCTTGCGCTCCTTCTTCTGCAACTTCTCGTCATTCGGTCGCTTCTCGCGGGGGCGCTGCGCTCTGTTCCGTAGACCATAGCGCGGGCGCGAAGCCCGAAGTACGTGTTGGAGTTCCAGAAAGTGTCCTTGCTCATGTCGTCGACAAGTCCAACGAGGGAATCCCAGTCAGGAACGCGAGGCAAGATGTCGATGCCGTCCGACGTCCACTGTGTCAGGTATCCGTACTCGTCAACGTCGCGCTCAGGGGGCCGTGGGACCGGACGGCGAGAGGGTCGGTGACGGGTACCATCGGACTGGGGAGGACAGGGAGTAGGTGATCGCGGTAGCGCGGGTAAAGCATGCAGTAGAACAGATTCAATCGATGCTCGGCGTCCAGGAGGAAGGCCCGTGTTACCGCCAAGCGCTGGGTGGTCGTAGCCTTGCTAAGTGCAGTGTCGAGTCGAGCGACGAGGCCGAAAGCAAGCTTGCTCGCAGTACGAGTGCTTGACTCCGTCTCGAGCTTGTACGCGCGACGCATGGCCTCGAGAGTCAGCTGGAGGATATGGAGCGCCACGCAGTTTGCACGCCAGGAGCGCCGCCTCTTCAGGTGCACCATTATGTAACGGTCAGAGTTGTAATAGAGCTCGACAGCTGGCTCGGGCTGCTCGGGGTGAAGACGGGGGCGTGCAGTCGCGATTCGAGACGGATCGGTTTGCCCTTCTTGGCGAGTTGACGCTTGTGCATGAACGTAGTGATTGACATCGCGACAACGGTGGTGTCATGTAGCTCGGCGAGCCTTGCCAGCGCAGTCGTCTCCGTGACAGACGCGGCGACGACGTTCGTGAAATTTGAGGGGAGGACGCCGGAGCGGTGACGGGACAGTCCGTGCCGAAGACAGTGGTGTAGGTCGGACTCGCTGACGGGGGGCGTGCGCAGACGATGGACATCGCGTGCCGCGACCACTGCTAACTGGCTGTTCAGCCGGATCTCCTCCGCGAGCTCGGCGGTCGCCCGCTGGTTCGTAGCCGGGTTCGCGTCGGATTTCGGGTTGAAACGGGACGTGTAGTAACGGCGCAGGAAGTTGCCGGGCCCTCGACGTCGGCTGTGATGTTGACGAGGCGGAGTACGTTCTCGACTTGCTCGGTGAGCATTGACAGCAACGGCGCGTACTCGTCGGCCATGGACGGTCGGAGCTCGGTGCTGGGTCACGAACGTCGTAGAGGTGAGCAAATCGGCTATCCCCGTAGCGGTCGCGCGTCTCGTCCCACTTGTAATGGTCGAAGTATGCAGCGATGTCCCACGCCCGCGCCAGGGCCGTCGAACGCATCGACAAGGCGATGTCGGCGGCGGTGAACCGTGTCGAAGCGTAGACAGATAGATGTCGTCAGGTCCTGTGAGCGGGGCCGTGAACTTGACAGTTTGGACCAGTTGCCTGATTGTTGCAAGGCGCGTCGCCGTTTCGTGATCTTGTCGAAGTTCAAGAACCGTTCATCGCTCTCCGTCATCTCCACGTCGTAGTGCAGCGTCCGGAGATTGCGGGCAAGGTTGACAGCCACCTGAAGGATGCACGGTACGACTGGAGTCTTGGACTGGTGTACAAGAGTGAACTCTGTCGGTGTCAAACCAAACAGCTCCAGCATCTCTGGCCGTCCGAGGACATCGGCGAGCGGGTCGTCGGGTGAGGCCACGTGGTCGCCGTCTCCCCAGGCGCGAAGGGCTGAGCCCGCGCGAGGCGCATGATGACGTGGATGACGGAGCGGAATTCGGTCAGATGTTGAAGGAGGTAGTGAGCCTGGTCACTCGGGCGAGTACCCAGCAACGGTTGCCCAGTAGGCGTGTTGCTGCGGGCAGCTGCGAGGTGCATGCAGCTCGTGAGCTCGCTGGCGGCGAAGAGGTCGGCGTCTCAGGGGTCTTGCGCCAATCCGTCGTCGTCGTTGTGACCATGAAGCGTCGCGGCGTGTCCAGGTACGCACGCAGCTGGTTGTGCACCACGGGCTTGAGGCGAAGGATCGTCCAGGCGTGGCGGTGTCCAAGGTCGCGGCCACGTCCTTGATCTCGGCTCCGAGTCGCTGGACGTGTCTTCGTCGGTGTCAGGAGGACTGTCACGGTCGTCGTGAGGCTCGGCAAGGTCGGCGTGTCGACGATGATCCCCCTCGAAACGCGCGGGTCGCCCATGGGCACGTCCTCGGTCCTCTCAGTGCCCGACGAGTCGGCAGTCGTCGAGTCAGGCATCGACGCGTCGGTCGGTGCAGTGTAGTCGGGGTGAAGTGACGGATCGGCAGCATCGGGGGTTGGGCCGGGCTCTGCGGCGGGGCCGCCGTCACAGTCGTGGCCGGGGCTGGCGGGGCGTCGGACGGGCCAGTAGCTCAGGCGCAGGCGACGGGGCCGTCGAGACCGCAGCCACGGCCGTGGGGACGGGACGCTGTGCGGGTCGTCAGCGAGGTCGCCATCGCCGTGCGATGGGCGAAGCATCTCGAGCGGCCGTCGACGAGACCGGCGTCTCGAGAGCGGGCGTCGGGGCCACCGGAGTCGTCGTCACGGGTGCAACGGGCTGGGCGTCCGGAGTCGTCGTCGCGGGTGCAACGGGCTGGGCGTCCGGAGTGTCCGTCGACGAGGCCGTCACTCGGGCGCAGGGGTGGGTCGTTCCGCGGGCCGGGGGCTCCGGGCGTCGGTCGCGGTGTCACCGGTGCCGTTGGGCACGTCATGTCGTCGTCGTGGTAGTGAGGTTGCCCGGGGTCTGGGCCGGCTGGTATGAATCGGGAGCGCGCGGCCGCGGCCCCTGACCGTTCCCCATGCCTCGCCGATGGCGCGGTGGGCCTGTGCTGCCGCAGTACGGCGACGGGCGTCCATGGTGCGGCCACGAGCAATACCACCGATTGCAGCCTGCAAGTAGGGGGCTTGCGCCGCGGCCTGCACCGGTCCTCTCCCTTGGCAGCTTCGGCGTCGAGGCGAGCCTGCAGTTCACGTGCGAGCTGTTCGTCGGCCAGCAGCTGCGCGTGCTTGTCGGGCGGAGTGGTCGGGGACGGCGTTCCAGGCGTGCGGCGACGAAGGATGTCTGTCAACACGTTGTGGACTTCGAGGTACCTCGCCGAAAACTGCGTCGGGTCCCGAAGTCGCGCGTTCTCGCGGCGAGTCGCAAGTACTCCATGTCGACGTCGTTGGTTCGGAGAGTGAGATGCGGCTTAATCTTGTCCCGCTGTCGAGCCGGCCAGTCGTGTAGAACGGCAGCGACGTAAATCGACGCCAACTTGCGGCTCACTCCCCCAGCTGCAGCGACCGTGGTCTCAGGCACCGGGTAGGGCGGAAGATCAGTTGGTGTCGGGCCGAGGCGCGTGTTCGGCTCATCGACGGGTGCATTAACGCGTGAGCATGGTAGAACGCCGGTGCCGACAAGCAGACGGGAAGCGACGCGTTCACAGTCGTTCGCGCGAGTCGGGACGTGTCCTGCCCAGAGGTGTTGACAACTCCCGGGCGAGAATGATTGGCCGAGTGCCTATCGGTCCAGTACTCGCGTCGCGAACGCCAGGCCGGAGGTGCTGGCGCGGACGGTGAAGGGCTGACGTCGACGTTAAGGAAGATGTCAGCGACCCGAGGCCAGTCGTCGTTCCCCGTCAAAGACGTCGTTCCCTGTGGGTGATATCCATTAACAGACCGATAATCCGCAGGAAGAGCGTCTTCATTTCCATCGTCACTCCGTACAGAGCGTCGAGCGTGATGTCCGCCGGTGCATCGTCAGTCGCAGAGTACTCGGGTACGGCGTGCGCTGGCGTGAGGTTGGCGACGGTACGGGGCAATTGCGGACGAACTCCATGTACGGCGGCGTTGTGCAGAGGCGGCAGTGCTCCTGAAGCTCGACGTTAGTCATTGTCACCGTGTTGCCCGTGGTCGAGTCGATGTACTCGTAGTAGCGGTGCGCAATGCTGATCACTGATGCACGGAGCCGGTGGTTCACGATGACGGGTGAGCCATCGGGGCCGATGCTGCACGTGTGGCACGGTGCAGGCATGTCGACTGGCGACAGGAAGAGAAGAATTTGCTGTCCCCCAACACTGACCATGATCTTCTCGACCGTGCGAGAGGCGAAGACGCGGTCTCCACCCTCGCGCTCATACCTCCCCGCTGCCTGGTGGCGACGAGCGATGAGCGTGATCGAGTCTTCCGCAATGTCCATCAGCATCTCGCGCAACTTCCGGTTGCGGTTGATGGGGTCATTGTCAGCCCTGTCCTCCGACGCCTTGGGCCGCAGTACGGCGGGCGCGGGTGGAGTGGGCGTGGTCGGCGGGACGATTGGCGTCTTGTCCTCAGGGGCGAGGCCCTCTGCCGTCGCGACAGAGCTGGGTCCGGCGACGGGGTCGGTCGGAGCGTTTGCCGCGACGAAACGAGCGTAGGCGTCAGCAGCCTTTGCCGAAGTCGCGTCAGGGCCTGAGGCGAACCGTAGCTCACCCTCGCGCTCGAGAATGTAGACGAGAAGTAGGATCGTAGACTCGACGTCGTAGCCACGGAGGTACGTGCGGAGTGTGCTCTCAACGTAATTGACAGCGGCCGTTCGTCGGTTGGGGCGCATGAATGTTGGGCTGCGGTTCTGCGCGTCGGTGAAGGACGTCTTGACACGGTTCAGGAGGGACTCGACGACAGCAGCTCCTGGGAGCGTCAGCGTTGTCGTAGGTGCAGGCGGCGCGTCGGTTGTGTCCATGGCGCCGTCGGTGAAAGTGAAGACACGACGGGCGCACAGAGCGTTGACGATTGCCTGAACCGTAGTGTCAACATCGAATGCCTCGAGCTCCTTACGCAGTACACTCGTGACGTGGTTGGCCGCAGCCTGCCGCGTGCGAGGCGGCGGGGCGCCCGTGTTCGTGATGGCCATCGCTGCCATTTCAACCAAGTGTAACAGCTGCTCGCCCTCAGCGCCCCGGTAGGGCCGGCGAAGCTGCTCGTTGGTGTCGAGATGTTAGTGTTAATTGCCGCGATAGTCGTCGTCTCACGGGCGATTGCGATCCACGTGCGCAACGTTGTCACGTCATCCTCAGTGGCCGTGTCTGCAATGATGCGTGTGACGGCCGCATTCAGACGCTTGTGCTCACTGTGGCCTTTCGGGTTGATGAGCGGGCGGGCCGCCAGCAAGTGCCAATGCGGGTGGCTGTGGTGAGCGTGAGTGCCGTCAGCGCACGGGATGCCGGGGTTCACGTCGAGCGCCGGCGGGATCGGGAACCGCCCGTTCTTCGCGTGTCCGGAGATGTCGCGGGCGATCACAAAGAACTCCATCTCCCTGGTCGGGTCACGAACGGGGTGCGACGTAGGGAGGCTTTCAAGCGCAGCGATGAGCGCGGAGTGAGCAGTACGAAGTCCGTCATTGGGCGCGTCACGACGGTGTGCCGAGGGAATGGGGCGGGCAACAAGGGTACCATTCTCCTGGCGGCCGACGACATGGGGGTGGCAGTCAGCACACGTCTCGTTGGCGAAAGACAGGTCCCGACGGCGAGGCATGTGCGCATCCTCCGTGAATACCGCGGTACGGTAATTGGAGGCCTGCGTGAAGACGGGGTACATGTTGTCGTGGGCTTGGGGAAGCGGTGCGCGCGCGCCTCCTCCGAGTCGCCTTCCGCATCGATAGCGTTGCGGACGCGAGCCCAGCAGACACCGGGGCCCTTCGGCTCGAGGTACGTCGTGAGCATCTGGAGGGCGGGGCAGTAAAGGATGGTACGCG